>JAPZAG010000714.1:0-36000 GCA_027475135.1 Bactrocera correcta
GCAGTTCATGTAGAAGGATTCCGTAATCTTATATTTAGGTATAAAGTCGATTTTCTTTTATATGCACATTTAGCAATCGATATCGAAATGCCTCAAATCATTAGTTTATCATATTTAAGTTAATTAACCTTTTTTAACGTATTGAAGTTGATATAAAGCCATGGTGGAATAACGACAGTACATTTGGAAGAATTCCGTAATTTTATATTTAGGTATAAAGTCGATTTTCTTGTATATATGCATTAAGCAATCGATATCGAAATGCTTCAAATAGCTGGTTTAACATATTTAAGTTAATAAACCTTCTCTAACTAACTGAAGTTAACATAAAACCAAAACGGTATAAAGGCAGTGCATTTGGAAGAATTCCGTTATCTTATATTTAGGTATAAAGTCGATTTTCTTGTACATAAACATTTAGCAATCGAAATCGAAATGCTTCAAATCATGAGTTTAATATATTTAAGTTAATTAACCCTCTTTATTTTACTGAAGTCTACAAACATCTTAACGGCATAACGGCAAAGCGCTTAGAAGAATTCCGTAATCTTATATTTAGGTATAAAGTCGATTTTCTTGTATATACTCATTTAGCAATCGATATAGAAATGCTTCAAATCATTAGTTTAACATATTTAAGTTAATTAACCTTCTTTATCTTACTGAAGTCTACAAACGTTTTAACGGCATAAAGGCAAAGCATTTAGAAGAATTACGTAATCTTATATTTAGGTATAAAGTCAAGTTTGTTGTATATACACATTTAGCAATCGATATCGAAATGCTTCAAATCATTAGTTTAACATATTTAAGCTAATTAACCCTTTTTATCTTACTAAAGTCTACAAAGGCGGTGCATTTGGAAGACTTCCGTAATCTTATTTTTAGGTATTAAGTCGATTTTCTTGTATATACACATTAAGCAATCGATATCGAAATGCCTCAAATCATTATTTTAACATATTTAAGTTAATTAACCCCCTTTATCTTACTGAAGTCTACAAACGCCTTAACGGCATAACGGCAGTGCATGTAGAAGAATTCCGTTATCATATATTTGGGTATAAAGTCGATTTTCTTGTATATACTCATTTAGCAATCGAAATCGAAATGCTTCAAATCATTAGTTTAACATATTTAAGTTAATTAACCTTCTTTATCTTACTGAAGTCTACAAACGTTTTAACGGCATAAAGGCAAAGCATTTAGAAGAATTCCGTAATCTTATATTTAGGTATAAAGTCCATTTTCTTGTATATACTCATTTAGCAATCGAAATCGAAATGCTTCAAATCATTAGTTTAACATATTTAAGTTAATAAAGCTTCTTTAACGCACTGAAGTTAACATAAAGCCATGGCGGAATAACGGCAGTTCATGTAGAAGAATTCCGTTATCATATATTTAGGTATAAAGTCGATTTTCTTGTATATACTCATTTAGCAATCGATATCGAAATGCCTCAAATCATTAGTTTAATATACTTAAGTTAATTAACCCACTCTATCTTACTGAAGTCTACAAACGCCTTAACGGCATAACGGCAAAGCATTTAGAAGAATTCCGTAATCTTATACTTAGGTATAAAGTCCATTTTCTTGTATATACACGTTTAGCAATCGATATCGAAATGCCTCAAATCATTAGTTTAACATATTTAAGTTAATTTACCTTCTTTAACATATTGAAGTTGATATAAAGCCATGGCGGCATAACGACAGTACATTTGGAAGAATTCCGTAATCTTATATTTAGGTATAAGGAAGATTTTCTTGTATATATGCACTTAGCAATCGATTTCGAAAATCTTCAAATCCTTAGTTAAACATATTTAAGTTAATAAAGCTTCTTTAACGCACTGAAGTTAACACAAAGCCATGTCGGAATAACGGCAGTTCATGTAGAAGAATTCCGTAATCTTATATTTAGGTATAAAGTGGATTTTCTTCTATATACACATTTAGCAATCGATATCGAAATGCCTCAAATCATTAGTTTATCATATTTTAGTTAATCAACCTTTTTTAACGTATTGAAGTTGATATAAAGCCATGGTGGCATAACGATAGTACATTTGGAAGAAATCCGTAATCTTATATTTACGTATAAAGTCGATTTTCTTGTATATATGCATTAAGCAATCGATACCGAAATGCTTCAAATAACTGGTTTAACATGTTTAAGTTAATAAACCTTCTTTAACTAACTGAAGTTAACATAAAACCTTAACGGTATAACGGCAGTGCATTTGGAAGAATTCCGTAATCATATATTTAGGTATAAAGTCGATTTTCTTGTATATACACATTTAGCAATCGATATCGAAATGCCTCAAATCATTAGTTTAACATATTTAAGTTAATTAACCCCCTTTATCTTACTGAAGTCTACAAACGCCTTAACGGCATAACGGCAGTGCATTTGGAAGAATTACGTAATGTTATATTTAGGTATTAAGTCAATTTTCTTGTATATACTCATTTAGCAATCGAAATCGAAATGCGTCAAATCATTAGTTTAACATATTTAAGTTAACAAACCTACTTTAACGCACTGAAGTTAACACAAAGCCATGGCGGCATAACGGCAGTGCATGTAGAAGAATTCCGTTATCATATATTTAGGTATAAAGTCGATTTTCTTGTACATAAACATTTAGCAATCGATATCGAAATGCCTCAAATCATAAGTTTAACATATTTAAGCTAATTAACCCTCTTTATCTTACTGAAGTCTACAAACGCCTTAACGGCAAAGCAGTTAGAAGAATTACGTAATCTTATTTTTAGGTATAAAGTCGTTTTTCTTGTATATACTCATTTAGCAATCGAAATCGAAATGCTTCAAATCATTAGTTTAACACATTTAAGATAATTAACCCTCTTTATCTTACTGAAGTCTACAAACGCCTTAACGGCATAACGGCAAAGCATTTAGAAGAATTATGTAATCTTATATTTCGGTATAAAGTCGCTTTTCTTGTATATACTCATTTAGCAATCGAAATCGAAATGCTTCAAATCATTGGCTTAACATATTTAAGTTAATTAACCCTCTTTATTTTATTGAAGTCTACAAACATCTTAACGGCATAACGGCAAAGCATTTAGATGAATTACGTTATCTTATATTTAGGTAAAAAGTCGATGTATATACTCATTTAACAATCGATATCGAAATGCTTCAAATCATTAGTTTAACATATTTAAGTTAATTAACCCTCTTTATCTTATTGAAGTCTACAAACGTTTTAATGGCATAACGGCAAAGCATTTAGCAGAATTACGTAATCTTATATATAGGTATAAAGTCGTTTTTCTTGTATATACTCATTTAGCAATCGAAATCGAAATGCTTCAAATCATTAGTTTAACACATTTAAGATAATTAACCCTCTTTATCTTACTGAAGTCTACAAACGCCTTAATTGCATAACGGTAAAGCATTTAGAAGAATTACGTAATCCTATATTTAGGTATAAAGTCGATTTTCTTATATACACTAATTTAGCAATCGATATCGAAATGCCACAAATCATTAGTTTAACATATTTAAGTAAATTAACCCCCTTTAACCTTACTGAAGTCTACAAACGCCTTAACGGCATAACGGCGGTGCATGTAGAAGAATTCCGTTATCACATATTTAGGTATAAAGTCGATTTTCTTGTATATACTCATTTAGCAAGCGTTATCGAAATGCCTCAAATCATTAGTTTAACATATTTAAGCTAATTAACCCTCTTTATCTTACTGAAGTCTACAAACGCCTTAATTGCATAACCGCAAAGCATAAAGAAGAATTACGTAATCTTATATTTCGGTATAAAGTCGCTTTTCTTGTATATACTCATTTAGCAATCGAAATCGAAATGCCTCAAATCATTAGTTTAACACATTAAAGTAAATTAACCCTCTCTATCTTACTGAAGTCTACAAACGTTTTAACGGCATAACGGCAAAGCATTTAGAAGAATTACGTAATCTTATATTTAGGTATTAAGTCGATTTTCTTGTAAATACACATTTAGCAATCGATATCGAAATGCCTGAAATCATTAGTTTAACATATTTAAGTTAATTAACCCCCTTAATCTTACTGAAGTCTACAAACGCCTTAACGGCATAACGGCAAAGCATGTAGAAGAATTCCGTTATCATATATTTATGTATAAAGTCGATTTTCTTGTAAATACACATTTAGCAATCGATATCGAAATGCCTCAAATCATTAGTTTAACATATTTAAGTTAATTAACCTTCTTTAACGATCTGAAGTTGGCACAAAGCCATGGCGGCATAACGACAGTACATTTGGAAGAATTCCGTAAGCGTATATTTAGGTATAAAGTCGATTTTGTTGTATATACACATTTAGCAATCGATATCGAAATGCCTCAAATCATTAGTTTAACATATTTAAGTTAATTAACCTTCTTTAACATATTGAAGTTCATATAAAGCCATGGCGGCATAACGACAGTACATTTGGAAGAATTCCGTAATCTTATATTTAGGTATAAGGAAGATTTTCTTGTATATATGCACTTAGCAGTCGATTTCGAAAATCTTCAAATCAAAAGTTTAACATATTTAAGTTAATTAACCCCCTTAATCTTACTGAAGTCTACAAACGCCTTAACGGCATAACGGCAAAGCATGTAGAAGAATTCCGTTATCATATATTTATGTATAAAGTCGATTTTCTTGTAAATACACATTTAGCAATCGATATCGAAATGCCTCAAATCATTAGTTTAACATATTTAAGTATATTAACCCTCTTTATCTTACTGAAGTCTACAAACGCCTTAACGGCATAACTGCATGTAGAAGAATTCCGTTATCATATATTTAGGTATAAAGTCGATTTTCTTGTACATACACATTTAGCAATCGATATCGAAATGCCTCAAATCATTAGTTTAACATATTTAAGTTAATTAACCCTCTTTATCTTACTGAAGTCTACAAACGCCTTAATTGCATAACGGCAGTTCATTTGGAAGAATTCCGTAACCTTATATTTAGGTATAAAGTCGATTTTCTTGTATATACACATTTAGCAATCGATATCGAAATGACTCAAATCATTAGTTTAACATATTTAAGTTAATTAACCTTCTTTAACATATTGAAGTTCATATAAAGCCATGGCGGCATTACGACAGTACATTTTGAAGAATTCCGTAATCTTATATTTAGGTATAAAGTCGATTTTCTTGTATATATGCATTAAGCAATCGATTTCGAAATGCTTCTAATAACTGGTGTAACATATCTCAATTAATAAACCATCTTTAACGAACTGAAGTTAACATAAAGCCATAACGGCATAACGGCAGTGCATTTAGTAGAATTCCGTAAGCGTATATTTAGGTATAAAGTCGATTTTGTTGTATATACACATTTAGCAATCGATATCGAAATGCCTCAAATCATTAGTTTAACATATTTAAGTTAATTAACCTTCTTTAACGATCTGAAGTTGGCACAAAGCCATGGCGGCATAACGACAGTACATTTGGAAGAATTCCGTAAGCGTATATTTAGGTATAAAGTCGATTTTGTTGTATATACACATTTAGCAATCGATATCGAAATGCTTCAAATCATTATTTTAACATATTTAAGTTAATTAACCCCCTTTATCTTACCGAAGTCTACAAAGGCGGTGCATTTGGAAGACTTCCGTAATCTTATATTTAGGTATTAAGTCGATTTTCTTGTATATACACATTTAGCAATCGATATCGAAATGCCTCAAATCATTATTTTAACATATTTAAGTTAATTAACCCCCTTTATCTTACCGAAGTCTACAAACGCCTTAACGGCATAACGGCAGTGCATGTAGAAGAATTCCGTTATCATATATTTGGGTATAAAGTCGATTTTCTTGTATATACTCATTTAGCAATCGATATCGAAATGCTTCAAATCATTAGTTTAACATATTTAAGTTAATTAACCTTCTTTATCTTACTGAAGTCTACAAACGTTTTAACGGCATAAAGGCAAAGCATTTAGAAGAATTCCGTAATCTTATATTTAGGTATAAAGTCCATTTTCTTGTATATACTCATTTAGCAATCGAAATCGAAATGCTTCAAATCATTAGTTTAACATATTTAAGTTAATAAAGCTTCTTTAACGCACTCAAGTTAACACAAAGCCATGGCGGAATAACGGCAGTTCATGTAGAAGAATTCCGTTATCATATATTTAGGTATAAAGTCGATTTTCTTGTATATACTCATTTAGCAATCGATATCGAAATGCCTCAAATCATTAGTTTAATATACTTAAGTTAATTAACCCACTCTATCTTACTGAAGTCTACAAACGCCTTAACGGCATAACGGCAAAGCATTTAGAAGAATTCCGTAATCTTATACTTAGGTATAAAGTCCATTTTCTTGTATATACACGTTTAGCAATCGATACCGAAATGCCTCAAATCATTAGTTTAACATATTTAAGTTAATTTACCTTCTTTAACATATTGAAGTTGATATAAAGCCATGGCAGCATAAAGACAGTACATTTGGAAGAATTCCGTAATCTTATATTTAGGTATAAGGAAGATTTTCTTGTATATATGCACTTAGCAATCGATTTCGAAAATCTTCAAATCCTTAGTTAAACATATTTAAGTTAATAAAATTTCTTTAACGCACTGAAGTTAACACAAAGCCATGTCGGAATAACGGCAGTTCATGTAGAAGAATTCCGTAATCTTATATTTAGGTATAAAGTGGATTTTCTTCTATATACACATTTAGCAATCGATATCGAAATGCCTCAAATCATTAGTTTATCATATTTTAGTTAATCAACCTTTTTTAACGTATTGAAGTTGATATAAAGCCATGTTGGCATAACGATAGTACATTTGGAAGAATTCCGTAATCTCATATTTACGTATAAAGTCGATTTTCTTGTATATATGCATTAAGCAATCGATACCGAAATGCTTCAAATAACTGGTTTAACATGTTTAAGTTAATAAACCTTCTTTAACTAACTGAGGTTAACATAAAACCTTAACGGTATAACGGCAGTGCATTTGGAAGAATTCCGTAATCATATATTTAGGTATAAAGTCGATTTTCTTGTATATACACATTTAGCAATCGATATCGAAATGCCTCAAATCATTAGTTTAACATATTTAAGTTAATTAACCCCCTTTATCTTACTGAAGTCTACAAACGCCTTAACGGCATAACGGCAGTGCATTTGGAAGAATTACGTAATGTTATATTTAGGCATTAAGTCAATTTTCTTGTATATACTCATTTAGCAATCGAAATCGAAATGCTTCAAATCATTAGTTTAACATATTTAAGTTAACAAACCTACTTTAACGCACTGAAGTTAACACAAAGCCATGGCGGCATAACGGCAGTGCATGTAGAAGAATTTTGTTATCATATATTTAGGTATAAAGCCGATTTTCTTGTACATAAACATTTAGCAATCGATATCGAAATGCCTCAAATCATAAGTTTAACATATTTAAGCTAATTAACCCTCTTTATCTTACTGAAGTCTACAAACGCCTTAACGGCAAAGCAGTTAGAAGAATTACGTAATCTTATATTTAGGTAAAAAGTCGATTTTCTTGTATATACTCATTTAGCAATCGATATCGAAATGCTTCAAATCATTAGTTTAACATATTTAAGTTAATTAACCTTCTTTATCTTACTGAAGTCTACAAACGTTTTAACTGCATAACGGCAAAGCATTTAGCAGAATTACGTAATCTTATATTTAGGTATTAAGTCGATTTTCTTGTATACACACATTTAGCAATCGATATCGAAATGCCTCAAATCATTAGTTTAACATATTTAAGTTAATTAACCCTCTTTATCTTACTGAAGTCTACAAACGCCTTAATTGCATAACGGCAAAGCATTAAGAAGAATTACGTAATCTTATATTTAGGTATAAAGTCGATTTTCTTGTATATACTCATTAAGCAAGCGATATCGAAATGCCTCAAATCATTAGTTTAACATATTTAAGTTAATTAACCCTCTTTATCTTACTGAAGTCTACAAACGCCTTAATTGCATAACGGTAAAGCATTTAGAAGAATTACGTAATCCTATATTTAGGTATTAAGTCGATTTTCTTATATACACTAATTTAGCAATCGATATCGAAATGCCACAAATTATTAGTTTAACATATTTAAGTAAATTAACCCCCTTAACCTTACTGAAGTCTACAAACGCCTTAACGGCATAACGGCGGTGCATGTAGAAGAATTCCGTTATCATATATTTAGGTATAAAGTCGATTTTCTTGTATATACTCATTTAGCAAGCGATATCGAAATGCCTCAAATCATTAGTTTAACATATTTAAGCTAATTAACCCTCTTTATCTTACTGAAGTCTACAAACGCCTTAATTGCATAACCGCAAAGCATAAAGAAGAATTAAGGACTGTACCGAAAAGAAACTGCATACAATTTTTTATTTGTAACTTAACGGAATTTATTAATTTTTGCTTGTAACTTTTTTTAATAACAAATAGAAGAGTTTTTATTCACTTTTAATTAAAACTAGTAAAAAAAAAATTATTCTCTTAATTTATGCCGAATTTTTCTTTTAATTCCCTTCTTTAAATTCTGCACACCTTCTTTTGTAACGTTTCGACTTGCTTTAAACCAGTTTTTTTTAAATTCGTTGACGTTTTCGGCAACGAGATGATCCTTTTTCAAATTCCGTTTGACAATTGCCTAATACTTCTCTATCGGGTGAAATTCTGGAGCGTTTGCAGAGTTCTCCTCTTTTTTAACAAAATTGACATTGTTATCCTTTAACAAAGCCAAAGTAGAATGAGCATAGTGCACTGTGGCTAAATCAGGCCAAAATATTGTTGACACGATGTGTTTTTTATAAAATGGAATTAGGCGACGGTTTAGACACTCCTTCTTATAAATGTCGGCCGATATAGTACCCTTTGTGAAAAATGGAGTGGTCTTAAGGCCAGAAGAGCAAACAGCCTGCCAGATGAGTATTTTCTCGCCAAATTTTTCTATTTGAATTGTTGACACTGACTGGTCGATAGTACCATCCTTTTGTTTTGTATAGAACTGGGGACCTGGTAATGTTCTTGAGTCCATTTTTACGTATGTTTCATCGTCCATTATAACACACTCAACAGAATCTTTTAGCAAACGTTCGTACAACTTCCGTAGTCTTGTTTTCCCTATTTTTATTTGTCGTTGACTTTTTTTGGGAATCTTTTGTTTTTTATAAGTTTTTAGGTTATTCCGTTGCTTCACTCTTTGAATCATAGTAGCACTGGTTTTAGCTTTTTTCGCCAAATCGCGCACAGACATCGATTTGTTTTGGTTTATTAAGGCCAACACCTTTGCTTCAAGATTTGGATCACTAGGGCCTTTTTTTCGCCCACTTTTTGATAAATCCTTAAGAGAACAGGTTTCACTAAACTTTATTATAATATTTTTTACACCATTTACACTGACTTTAAACCGTTTTGCAAGCTTTCTGTATGATAAGCTTTTTTCAGTGCAGTAATTGTGCAGAATTTGCTTACGCACGTGCTCTTTGATTCGACCCATTGCGAAAATAAAATAACAAATTACGGAGAAAGAAAAAACAATAGAAGCAGAACTGATCACGCTTTCTAACGGTACTTACCGCAATGCGACCAACCGGCTAGTTCGTGAGAAATATTGAATTGAAAGTGTGCAGTTTCTTTTCGGTACAGTCCTTACGTAATCTTATATTTCGGTATAAAGTCGCTTTTCTTGTATATACTCATTTAGCAATCGAAATCGAAATGCCTCAAATCATTAGTTTAACACATTAAAGTAAATTAACCCTCTTTATCTTACTGAAGTCTACGGCATAACGGCAAAGCATTTAGAAGAATTACGTAATCTTATATTTAGGTATTAAGTCGATTTTCTTGTATACACACATTTAGCAATCGATATCGAAATGCTTCAAATCATTAGTTTAACATATTTAAGTTAATTAACCCCCTTAATCTTACTGAAGTCTACAAACGCCTTAACGGCATAAAGGCAAAGCATGTAGAAGAATTCCGTTATCATATATTTATGTATAAAGTCGATTTTCTTGTAAATACACATTTAGCAATCGATATCGAAATGCCTCAAATCATTAGTTTAACATATTTAAGTATATTAACCCTCTTTATCTTACTGAAGTCTACAAACGCCTTAACGGCATAACTGCATGTAGAAGAATTCCGTTATCATATATTTAGTTATAAAGTCGATTTTCTTGTACATACACATTTAGCAATCGATATCGAAATGCCTCAAATCATTAGTTTAACATATTTAAGTTAATTAACCCTCTTTATCTTACTGAAATCTACAAACGCCTTAATTGCATAACGGCAGTTCATTTGGAAGAATTCCGTAACCTTATATTTAGGTATAAAGTCGATTTTCTTGTATATACACATTTAGCAATCGATATCGAAATGACTCAAATCATTAGTTTAACATATTTAAGTTAATTAACCTTCTTTAACATATTGAAGTTCATATAAAGCCATGGCGGCATTACGACAGTACATTTTGAAGAATTCCGTAATCTTATATTTAGGTATAAAGTCGATTTTCTTGTATATATGCATTAAGCAATCGATTTCGAAATGCTTCTAATAACTGGTGTAACATATCTCAATTAATAAACCATCTTTAACGAACTGAAGTTAACATAAAGCCATAACGGCATAACGGCAGTGCATTTAGTAGAATTCCGTAAGCGTATATTTAGGTATAAAGTCGATTTTGTTGTATATACACATTTAGCAATCGATATCGAAATGCCTCAAATCATTAGTTTAACAAATTTAAGTTAATTAACCTTCTTTAACGATCTGAAGTTGGCACAAAGCCATGGCGGCATAACGACAGTACATTTGGGAGAATTCCGTAAGCGTATATTTAGGTATAAAGTCGATTTTGTTGTATATACACATTTAGCAATCGATATCGAAATGCCTCAAATCATTAGTTTAACATATTTAAGTTAATTAACCTTCTTTAACATATTGAAGTTCATATAAAGCCATGGCGGCATAACGACAGTACATTTGGAAGAATTCCGTAATCTTATATTTAGGTATAAGGAAGATTTTCTTGTATATATGCACTTAGCAATCGATTTCGAAAATCTTCAAATCATTAGTTTAACATATTTAAGTTAATAAAGCTTCTTTAACGAACTGAAGTTAACACAAAGCCATGGCGGCATAACGGCAGTTCATGTAGAAGAATTCCGTAATCTTATATTTAGTTATAAAGTCGATTTTCTTCTATATACACATTTAGCAATCGATATCGAAATGCCTCAAATCATTAGTTTATCATATTTTAGTTAATTAACCTTTTTTAACGTATTGAGGTTGATATAAAGCCATGGTGGCATAACGACAGTACATTTGGAAGAATTCCGTAATCTTATATTTAGGTATGAAGTCGATTTTCTTGTATATATGCATTAAGCAATTGATATCGAAATGCTTCAAATAACTGGTTTAACATGTTTAAGTTAATAAACCTTCTTTAACTAACTGAAGTTAACATAAAACCATAACGGTATAACGGCAGTGCATTTGGAAGAGTTCCGTATTCTTTTATTTAGGTATAAAGTCGATTTTCTTGTATATACACATTTAGCAATCGATATCGAAATGCCTAAAATCATTAGTTTACAATATTTAAGTTAATTAACCTCCTTTATCTTATTGAAGTCTACAAACGCCTTAACGGCATAACGGCAGTGCATGTAGAAGAATTCCGTTATCATATATTTGGGTGTAAAGTCGATTTTCTTGTATATACACATTTAGCAATCGATATCGAAATGCCTCAAATCATTAGTTTAATATATTTAAGTTAATTAACCCACTCTATCTTTCTGAAGTCTACAAACGCCTTTACGGCATAACGGCAAAGCAGTTAGAAGAATTCCGTAATCTTATACTTAGGTATAAAGTCCATTTTCTTGTATATACTCATTTAGCAATCGAAATCGAAATGCCTCAAATCATTAGTTTAACATATTTAAGTTAACAAACCTACTTTAACGCACTGAAGTTAACACAAAGCCATGGCGGCATAACGGCAGTACATTTGGAAGAATTCCGTAATCTTTTATTTAGGTATAAATTCGATTTTGTTGTGTATATGCATTTAGCAATCGATTTCGAAAATCTTCAAATCAAAAGTTTAACATATTTAAGTTAATAAAGCCTCTTTAACGCAACGAAGTTAACAAAAAGCCATGGCGGCATAACGGCAGTGCATTTAGAAGATTTCCGTAAGCTTATATTTAGGTATAAAGTCGATTTTGTTGTACATACACATTTAGCAATCGATATCTAAATGCTTCAAATCATTAGTTTAACATATTTAAGTTAATTAACCTTTTTTAACGTATTGAAGTTGATATAAAGCAATGGTGGCATAACGACAGTACATTTGGAAGAATTCCGTAATCTTTTATTTAGGTATAAAGTTGATTTTCTTGTATATACACATTTAGCAATCTATATCGAAATGCTTCAAATAACTGGTTTAACATATTTAAGTTATTAAACCTTCTTTAACTAACTGAAGTTAACATAAAGCTTTAGCGGAATAACGGCAGTGCATTTGGAAGAATTCCCTAATCTTATATTTAGGTATTAAGTCGATTTTCTTGTATATACACATTTAGCAATCGATATCGAAATGCCTCAAATCATTAGTTTAACATATTTAAGTTAATTAACACCCTTTATCTTACTGAAGTCTACAAACGCCTTAACGGCATAACGGCAAAGCATTTAGAAGAATTACGTAATCTTATATTTAGGTATAAAGTCGATTTTCTTGTATATACTCATTTAGCAATCGAAATCGAAATGCTTCAAATCATTAGTTTACAATATTTAAGACAATTAACCCTCTTTATCTTGCTGAAGTCTACAAACGCCTTAACGGCATAACGGCAGTGCATGTAGAAGAATTCCGTTATCATATATTTAGGTATAAAGTCGACTTTCTTGTACATACACATTTAGCAATCGATATCGAAATGCCTCAAATCATAAGTTTAACATATTTAAGTAAATTAACCCTCTTTATCTTACTGAAGTCTACAAACGCCTTAACGGCATAACTGCATGTAGAAGAATTCCGTTATCATATATTTAGGTATAAAGTCGATTTTCTTGTACATACACATTTAGCAATCGATATCGAAATGCCTCAAATCATAAGTTTAACATATTTAAGTTAATTAAGCCTCTTTATCTTACTGAAGTCTACAAACGCCTTAACGGCATAACGGCAAAGCATTTAGAAGAATTCCGTAATCTTACATTTCGGTATTAAGTCAATTTTCTTGTGTATACAAATTTAGCAATCGATATCGAAATGCCTCAAATCATTAGTTTAACATATTTAAGTTAATTAACCCCCTTTATCTTACTGAAGTCAACAAACGCCTTAACGGCATAACGGCAGTGCATGTAGAAGAATTCCGTTATCATATATTTAGGTGTAAAGTCGACTTTCTTGTACATACACATTTAGCAATCGATATCGAAATGCCTCAAATCATTAGTTTAACATATTTAAGCTAATTAACCCTCTTTATCTTACTGAAGTCTACAAACGCCTTAACGGCATAACGGCAAAGCATTTAGAAGAATTCCGTAATCTTACATTTCGGTATTAAGTCAATTTTCTTGTGTATACAAATTTAGCAATCGATATCGAAATGCCTCAAATCATTAGTTTAACATATTTAAGTTAATTAACCCCCCTTTTTCTTACTGAAGTCAACAAACGCCTTAACGGCATAACGGCAGTGCATGTAGAAGAATTCCGTTATCATATATTTAGGTATAAAGTCGACTTTCTTGTACATACACATTTAGCAAACGAAATCGAAATGCTTCAAATCATTAGTTTAACATATTTAAGATAATTAACCCTCTTTATCTTACTGAAGTCTACAAACGCCTTAACGGCATAACGGCAAAGCATTTAGAAGAATTACGTAATCTTACATTTCGGTATTAAGTCGATTTTCTTGTATATACACATTTAGCAATCGATATCGAAATGCCTCAAATCATTAGTTTAACATATTTAAGTTAATTAACCCCCTTTATCTTACTGAAGTCAACAAACGCCTTAATTGCATAACGGCAAAGCATTTAGAAGAATTGCGTAATCTTATATTTAGGTATAAAGTCGATTTTCTTATATATACCCATTTAGCAATCGATATCGAAATGCCTCAAATCATTAGTTTAACATATTTAAGTTAATTAACCCTCTTTATCTTACAGAAGTCTACAAACGCCCTAACGGCATAACTGCATGTAGAAGAATTCCGTTATCATATATTTAGGTACAAAGTCGATTTTCTTGTACATACACATTTAGCAATCGATATCGAAATGCCTCAAATCATTAGTTTAACATATTTAAGTGAATTAACCCTCTTTATCTTACTGAAGTCTACAAACGCCTTAATTGCATAACGGCAGTGCTTTTGGAAGAATTCCGTAACCTTATATTTAGGTATAAAGTCGATTTTCTTGTAAATACACATTTAGCAATCGATATCGAAATGCCTCAAATCATTAGTTTAACATATTTAAGTTAATTAACCCCCTTTATCTTACTGAAGTCTACAAACGCCTTAACGGCATAACGGCAGTGCTTGTAGAAGAATTTTGTTATCATATATTTGGGTATAAAGTCGATTTTCTTGTATATACACATTTAGCAATCGATATCGAAATGCCTCAAATCATTAGTTTAATATATTTAAGTTAATTAACCCACTCTATCTTTCTGAAGTCTACAAACGCCTTAACGGCATAACGGCAAAGCAATTAGAAGAATTCCGTCATCTTATATTTAGGTATAAAGTCCTTTTTCTTGTATATACTCATTTAGCAATCGAAATCGAAATGCTTCAAAGCATTAGTTTAACATATTTATGTTAACAAACCTACTTTAACGCACTGAAGTTAACACAAAGCCATGGCGGCATAACGTCAGTGCATGTAGAAGAATTCCGTTATCATATATTTTGGTATAAAGTCGATTTTCTTGTATATACTCATTTAGCAATCGATATCGAAATGCTTCTAATAACTAGTGTAACATATCCAAGTTGATAAACCTTCTTCAACGAACTGAAGTTAACATAAAGCCATAACGGCATAACGGCAGTACATTTGGAAGAATTCCGTAATCTTATATTTAGGTATAAAGTCGATTTTGTTGTGTATATGCATTTAGCAATCGATTGCGAAAATCTTCAAATCATAAGTTTAACATATTTAAGTTAATAAAGCTTTTTTAACGCAACGAAGTTAACTTCAAATAACTGGTTTAACATATTTAAGTTAAAAAACCTTCTTTAACTAACTGAAGTTAACATAAAGCCATAACGGTATAACGGCAGTGCATGTGGAAGAATTCCGTTATCATATATTTAGGTATAAAGTCGCTTTTCTTGTACATACACATTTAGCAATCGATATCGAAATGCCTCAAACCATTAGTTTACAATATTTAAGTTAATTAACCCTCTTTATCTTACTGAAGTCTACAAACGCCTTAATTGCATAACGGCAAAGCATTTAGAAGAATTACGTAATCTTATATTTAGTTATAAAGTCGATTTTCTTGTATATACTCATTTAGCAATCGATATCGAAATGCTTCAAATCATTAGTTAAACATATTTAAGTTAATTAACCCTCTTTATCTTACTGAAGTCTACAAACGCCTTAACGGCATAACGGCAAAGCATTTAGAAGAATTACGTATTCTTACATTTCGGTATTAAGTCGATTTTCTTGTATATACACATTTAGCAATCGATATCGAAATGCCTCAAATCATTAGTTTAACATATTTAAGTTAATTAACCCCCTTTATCTTACTGAAGTCAACAAACGCCTTAATTGCATAACGGCAAAGCATTTAGAAGAACTACGTAATCTTACATTTCGGTAATAAGTCGATTTTCTTGTATATACACATTTAGCAATCGATATCGAAATGCCTCAAATCATTAGTTTAACATATTTAAGTTAATTAACCCCCTTTATCTTACTAAAGTCAACAAACGCCTTAACGGCATAACGGCAGTGCATGTAGAAGAATTCCGTTATCATATATTTAGGTATAAAGTCGATTTTCTTGTACATACACATTTAGCAATCGATATCGAAATGCCTCAAATCATAAGTTTAACATATTTAAGTAAATTAACCCTCTTTATCTTACTGAAGTCTACAAACGCCTTAACGGCATAACTGCATGTAGAAGAATTCCGTTATCATATATTTAGGTATAAAGTCGATTTTCTTGTACATACACATTTAGCAATCGATATCGAAATGCCTCAAATCATAAGTTTAACATATTTAAGTTAATTAAGCCTCTTTATCTTACTGAAGTCTACAAACGCCTTAACGGCATAACGGCAAAGCATTTAGAAGAATTCCGTAATCTTACATTTCGGTATTAAGTCAATTTTCTTGTGTATACAAATTAAGCAATCGATATCGAAATGCCTCAAATCATTAGTTTAACATATTTAAGTTAATTAACCCCCTTTATCTTACTGAAGTCAACAAACGCCTTAACGGCATAACGGCAGTGCATGTAGAAGAATTCCGTTATCATATATTTAGGTATAAAGTCAACTTTCTTGTACATACACATTTAGCAATCGAAATCGAAATGCTTCAAGTCATTAGTTTAACATATTTAAGATAATTAACCCTCTTTATCTTACTGAAGTCTACAAACGCCTTAACGGCATAACGGCAAAGCATTTAGAAGAATTACGTAATCTTACATTTCGGTATTAAGTCGATTTTCTTGTATATACACATTTAGCAATCGATATCGAAATGCCTCAAATCATTAGTTTAACATATTTAAGTTAATTAACCCCCTTTATCTTACTGAAGTCAACAAACGCCTTAATTGCATAACGGCAAAGCATTTAGAAGAATTGCGTAATCTTATATTTAGGTATAAAGTCGATTTTCTTATATATACCCATTTAGCAATCGATATCGAAATGCCTCAAATCATTAGTTTAACATATTTAAGTTAATTAACCCTCTTTATCTTACAGAAGTCTACAAACGCCCTAACGGCATAACTGCATGTAGAAGAATTCCGTTATCATATATTTAGGTACAAAGTCGATTTTCTTGTACATACACATTTAGCAATCGATATCGAAATGCCTCAAATCATTAGTTTAACATATTTAAGTGAATTAACCCTCTTTATCTTACTGAAGTCTACAAACGCCTTAATTGCATAACGGCAGTGCATTTGGAAGAATTCCGTAACCTTATATTTAGGTATAAAGTCGATTTTCTTATATATACCCATTTAGCAATCGATATCGAAATGCCTCAAATCATTAGTTTAACATATTTAAGTTAATTAACCCTCTTTATCTTACAGAAGTCTACAAACGCCCTAACGGCATAACTGCATGTAGAAGAATTCCGTTATCATATATTTAGGTACAAAGTCGATTTTCTTGTACATACACATTTAGCAATCGATATCGAAATGCCTCAAATCATTAGTTTAACATATTTAAGTTAATTAACCCCCTTTATCTTACTGAAGTCTACAAACGCCTTAACGGCATAACGGCAGTGCTTGTAGAAGAATTTTGTTATCATATATTTGGGTATAAAGTCGATTTTCTTGTATATACACATTTAGCAATCGATATCGAAATGCCTCAAATCATTAGTTTAATATATTTAAATTAATTAACCCACTCTATCTTTCTGAAGTCTACAAACGCCTTAACGGCATAACGGCAAAGCAATTAGAAGAATTCCGTCATCTTATATTTAGGTATAAAGTCCATTTTCTTGTATATACTCATTTAGCAATCGAAATCGAAATGCTTCAAAGCATTAGTTTAACATATTTATGTTAACAAACCTACTTTAACGCACTGAAGTTAACACAAAGCCATGGCGGCATAACGTCAGTGCATGTAGAAGAATTCCGTTATCATATATTTTGGTATAAAGTCGATTTTCTTGTATATACTCATTTAGCAATCGATATCGAAATGCTTATAATAACTAGTGTAACATATCTAAGTTGATAAACCTTCTTCAACGAACTGAAGTTAACATAAAGCCATAACGGCATAACGGCAGTACATTTGGAAGAATTCCGTAATCTTATATTTAGGTATAAAGTCGATTATGTTGCGTATATGCATTTAGCAATCGATTGCGAAAATCTTCAAATCATAAGTTTAACATATTTAAGTTAATAAAGCTTTTTTAACGCAACGAAGTTAACTTCAAATAACTGGTTTAACATATTTAAGTTAAAAAACCTTCTTTAACTAACTGAAGTTAACATAAAGCCATAACGGTATAACGGCAGTGCATGTGGAAGAATTCCGTTATCATATATTTAGGTATAAAGTCGCTTTTCTTGTACATACACATTTAGCAATCGATATCGAAATGCCTCAAACCATTAGTTTACAATATTTAAGTTAATTAACCCTCTTTATCTTACTGAAGTCTACAAACGCCTTAATTGCATAACGGCAAAGCATTTAGAAGAATTACGTTATCTTGTATTTAGGTGTAAAGTCGATTTTCTTGTATATACTCATTTAGCAATCGATAAAGAAATGCTTCAAATCATTAGTTTAACATATTTAAGTTAATTAACCTTCTTTAACATATTGAAGTTCATATAAAGCCATGGCGGCATAACGACAGTACATTTTGAAGAATTCCGTAATCTTATATTTAGGTATAAAGTCGATTTTCTTGTATATATGCATTAAGCAATCGATTTCGAAATGCTTCTAATAACTGGTGTAACATACCTAAGTTAATAAACCTTCTTTAACGAACTGAAGTTAACATAAAGCCATAACGGCATAACGTCAGTGCATTTAGAAGAATTCCTTAAGCGAATATTTAGGTATAAAGTCGATTTTGTTGTATATACACATTTAGCAATCGATATCGAAATGCCTCAAATCATTAGTTTAACATATTTAAGTTAGTTAACCTTCTTTAACATATTGAGGTTCATATAAAGCCATGGCGGCATAACGACAGTACATTTGGAAGAATTCCGTAATCTTATATTTAGGTATAAGGAAGATTTTCTTGTATATATGCACTTAGCAATCGATTTCGAAAATCTTCAAATCATTAGTTTAACATATTTAAGTTAATAAAGTTTCTTTAACGCACTGAATTTAACACAAGGCCATGGCGGCATAACGGCAGTTCATGTAGAAGAATTCCGTAATCTTATATTTAGGTATAAAGTCGATTTTCTTCTATATACATAAATAGCAATCGATATCGAAATGCCTCAAATCATTAGTTTATCATATTTTAGTTAATTAACCTTTTTTAACGTATTGAAGTTGATTTTAAAGCCATGGTGGCATAACGACAGTACATTTGGAAGAATTCCGTAATCTTATATTTAAGTATAAAGTCGATTTTCTTGTATACACATTTAGCAATCGATATCGAAATGCTTCAAATCATTATTTTAACATATTTAAGTTAATTAACCCCCTTTATCTTACTGAAGTCTACAAACGCCTTAACGGCATAACGGCAGTGCATGTAGAAGAATTCCGTTATCATATATTTTTGGGGACAAAGTCGATTTTCTTGTATATACACATTTAGCAATCGATATCGAAATGCTTCAAATCATTAGTTTAATATATTTAAGTTAATTAACCCACTCTATCTTACTGAAGTCTACAAACGCCTTAACGGCATAACGGCAAAGCATTTAGAAGAATTCCGTAATCTTATACTTAGGTGTAAAGTCCATTTTCTTGTATATACTCATTTAGCAATCGAAATCGAAATGCTTCAAATCATTAGTTTAACATATTTAAGTTAACAAACCTACTTTAACGGCCTGAAGTTAACACAAACCCATGGCGGCATAACGGCAGTGCATGTAGAAGAATGCCGTTATCATATATTTAGGTATAAAATCGATTTTCTTGTAAATACACATTTAGCAATCGATATCGAAATGCCTCAAATCATTAGTTTAACATATTTAAATTAATTAACCCCCTTTATCTTACTGAAGTCTACAAACTCCTTAACGGCATAACGGCAGTGCATGTAGAAGAATTCCGTTATCATATATTTGGGTATAAAAATCGATTTTCTTGTATATAAACATTTAGCAATCGATATCGAAATGCCTCAAATCATTAGTTTAATATTTTAAGTTAATTAACCCACTCTATCTTTCTGAAGTCTACAAACGCCTTAACGGCATAACGGCAAAGCAATTAGAAGAATTCCGTTATCTTATATTTAGGTTTAAAGTCCATTTTCTTGTATATACTCATTTAGCAATCGAAATCGAAATGCTTCAAAGCATTAGTTTAACATATTTATGTTAACAAACCTACTTTAACGCACTGAAGTTAACACAAAGCCATGGCGGCATAACGTCAGTGCATGTAGAAGAATTCCGTTATCATATATTTTGGTATAAAAATCGATTTTCTTGTTTATACTCATTTAGCAATCGATATCGAAATGCTTCTAATAACTAGTGTAACATATCTAAGTTGATAAACCTTCTTCAACGAACTGAAGTTAACATAAAGCCATAACGGCATAACGGCAGTACATTTGGAAGAATTCCGTAATCTTATATTTAGGTATAAAGTCGATTTTGTTGGTATATGCATTTAGCAATCGATTGCGAAAATCTTCAAATCATAAGTTTAACATATTTAAGTTAATAAAGCTTTTTTAACGCAACGGAAAAAGGTTTTAAAATAAAGCCCCAATGGGCCCCGGATAACGGCAGTGCATTTGGGAAAAATTTTCCCTTAACTTTTATTTAGGTATAAAGTCGTTTTTTGTAAATACACATTTAGCAATCGATATCAAATGCCTTTAAACCCTTAGTTTAAATATTTAAGTTAATTAAAACCCCCCCTTTTTCTTTTTGAAGTTAAAAAGCCAAATTTTTATAACGGCAAACATTTGGGAAAAATTCCCTTAAACTTTTATTTAGGTTAAAGTCGATTTTCTTGTATATATCATTTAAACAATCGATAAAGAAATGCTTCAAATAATTGGGTTTTAAAATATTTAAGTTAAAAAACCTTCTTTAACTAATTTAAGTTAAATAAAGCCATCGGATAACGGCAGTCATTTTGGGAAAAATTCCGTTAAACTTTTATTTAGGTATAAAGTCGTTTTCTTGTAATAACCCTTTAAACAATCGATTTCGAAATGCCTTTAAAATTGGGGTTTTTAAAATTTTAAATTAATTAAAACCCCCCCTTTTTCAAATGAAGTTAAAAAAAGCCTTTAAGGGATAACGGCAAAGGGATTTAGAAGAATTCCTTAACAAAATTTAGGTTAAAGTCGATTTTTTGTATATACCATTTAGCAATCGAATGAAATGCCTTTAAATCATTAGTTTAACATATTTAAGTTAATTAACCTTCTTTAACATATTGAAGGGTTTATATAAAGCCATGGCGGCATAACGACAGTACATTTTGGGAAAAATTCCGTAATCTTATATTTAGGTATAAAGGGATTTTCTTGTATATATGCATTAAACAATCGATTTCGAAAATTTTTCAAAAAATTGGGGTTTTAAAATATTTTAAATTAATAAATTTTTTTAACGAAATGAATTTTAAAAAAAGGGCCCTCGGCATAACGGCAGTTCATTTAGAAGAATTCCGTAACAAAATTTAGGTATAAAGTCGATTTTTTTATATACAAAATTTTGCAATCGATATCGAAATGCCTCAAAAACATTAGTTTAACATATTTTTTGTTAAAAACCTTTTTTAACGATTTAAGTTAAAAAAGCCATGGGGCATAACGCAGTCATTTGGGAAAAATTCCGTTAAACTTTTATTTTGGGATAAAGTCGATTTTCTTGTTTTACCATTTAGCAATCGATATCGAAATGCTTCAAAACTTTTTTTAACATATTTAAGTTAAAAAACCCCCTTTAACAAATGAAGTTAAAAAAAGCCTTTAAAGGCATAACGGCAGTCATTTGGGAAAAATTCCGTTAAACTTTTATTTGGGGAAAAGTCGATTTTTTGTTATAACCCTTTAGCAATCGATTCGAAAAACTTCAAATCATTAAATTTAAATATTTAAGTTAATTAAAACTTTTTTTAACGGGAAAAGGAAAAATTTAAAATTCCAAATTTTTAAATTGGTTTAAACCCCTTTTTTTTTAAGTTAAAAAACCTTTTTTAAAAACTTTTAACCCCGAAGTTAACAAAACCCCTCGGATAACGGCAGTGCATGTGGGAAAAATTCCGTTATCATATATTTAGGTATAAAAAAAGTTTTCTTGTAAATACACATTTAGCAATCGATATCGAAATGCCTCAAACCCTTAGTTTAAAAATATTTAAATTAATTAACCCCCTTTATCTTACTGAAGTCTACAAACCCTTAAGGGATAACGGCAAAGGGATTTAGAAGAATTCCCTTAAACTTTTATTTGGGGGTAAAGTCAAATTTTTTTGTTATAAAATTTAGCAATCGATATCGAAATGCCTCAAATCATTAGTTTAAATATTTAAGTTAATTAACCCCCTTTATCTTTCTGAAGTCAAAAAACGCCTTAACGGCATAACGGCAAAGGGAAATTTGAAGAATTCCGTTATCTTTTATTTAGGTATAAAGTCCAATTTTTTTGTAATACCATTTAGCAATCGAAATCGAAATGCTTCAAAACATTAGTTTAACATATTTAAGTTTAAAAACCCCCTTTAACCACTGAAGTTAAAAAAAGCCTTCGGCAAAAACGGCAAAGGGATTTAGAAGAATTTCCCTTAAACTTTTAAATTTTTTTATTAAAATCGATTTTCTTGTTTTTTACCATTTAGCAATCGATATCGAAATGCCTTTTAAAAAATTTGTTTAACATATTTAAGTTAAAAAACCCCCTTTAACAAATGAAGTTAACAAAAGCCTTTAAGGGATAACGGCAAACATTTGGGAAAAATTCCCTAATCTTATATTTAGGTATAAAGTCGATTTTTTTTATACCCCTTTAGCAATCGATTCGAAAAACCTTTAAATCATTAAATTTAACATATTTAAGTTAATTTAAACCCCCTTTTTTTAACCAAGAAGTTAAAAAAAGCCCTCGGCATAACCTGCATTTAGAAGAATTTTCCCTTAACTTTTTATTTAGGTAAAAGTCGATTTTTTGTAAATACACATTTAGCAATCGATATCAAATGCCTTTAAATCATTAGTTTAACATATTTAAGTTAATTAAAACCCCCCCTTTTTCTTTTTGAAGTTAAAAAGCCAAATTGGGATAACGGCAGTCATTTGGAAGAATTCCGTAACCCTTTTTTTTAGGTATAAAGTCGATTTTCTTTATATACCCCTTTAAACAATCGATATCGAAATGCCTTTAAATAATTGGGTTTTAAAATATTTAAGTTAAAAAACCCTTTTTTAACTTAAAAGAAGTTAAAAAAAGCCCTAACGGATAACCTGCATGTGGGAAAAATTCCGTTATCATATATTTAGGTAAAAGTCGTTTTCTTGTACATACACATTTAGCAAACGATATCGAAATGCCTTAAACCCTTAGTTTAAATATTTAAGTTAATTAACCCCCTTTATCTTACTGAAGTCTACAAACGCCTTAAGGGATAACGGCAAAGGGTTTAGAAGAATTTTGTTATCTTTTATTTGGGGGTTTAAAATCGATTTTCTTGTATATACCATTTAGCAATCGAATGAAATGCCTTTAAATCATTAGTTTAAATATTTAAGTTAATTAACCCAAAAAATTTTTTATCCTTTCTTTTAAGTTCCTAACAAAAAAAGCCTTAAAAAGGCCAAAAACGGGCAAAAGAAAAATTTTTGAAGAATTTCCCGGTCCCTCTTTTTAAAAATTTAGGTATAAAGTCCATTTTTTTGTATATACCATTTAGCAATCGAAATCGAAATGCCTTTAAACATTAGTTTAACATATTTATGTTAACAAACCTACTTTAACGCACTGAAGTTAACACAAAGCCATGGCGGCATAACGTCAGTGCATGTAGAAGAATTCCGTTATCATATATTTTGGTATAAAGTCGATTTTCTTGTTTATACTCATTTAGCAATCGATATCGAAATGCTTCTAATAACTAGTGTAACATATCTAAGTTGATAAACCTTCTTCAACGAACTGAAGTTAACATAAAGCCATAACGGCATAACGGCAGTACATTTGGAAGAATTCCGTAATCTTATATTTAGGTATAAAGTCGATTTTGTTGTGTATATGCATTTAGCAATCGATTGCGAAAATCTTCAAATCATAAGTTTAACATATTTAAGTTAATAAAGCTTTTTTAACGCAACGAAGTTAACATAAAGCCATGGCGGCATAACGGCAGTGCATTTAGAAGATTTCCGTAAGCTTATATTTAGGTATAAAGTCGATTTTGTTGTAAATACACATTTAGCAATCGATATCTAAATGCTTCAAATCATTAGTTTAACATATTTAAGTTAATAAACCTTTTTTAACGTATTGAAGTTGATATAAAGCCATGGTGGCATAACGACAGTACATTTGGAAGAATTCCGTAATCTTTTATTTAGGTATAAAGTCGATTTTCTTGTATATATGCATTAAGCAATCGATATCGAAATGCTTCAAATAACTGGTTTAACATATTTAAGTTAAAAAACCTTCTTTAACTAACTGAAGTTAACATAAAGCCATAACGGTATAACGGCAGTGCATGTGGAAGAATTCCGTTATCATATATTTAGGTATAAAGTCGCTTTTCTTGTACATACACATTTAGCAATCGATATCGAAATGCCTTAAACCATTAGTTTACAATATTTAAGTTAATTAACCCTCTTTATCTTACTGAAGTCTACAAACGCCTTAATTGCATAACGGCAAAGCATTTAGAAGAATTACGTTATCTTATATTTAGGTGTAAAGTCGATTTTCTTGTATATACTCATTTAGCAATCGACATAGAAATGCTTCAAATCATTAGTCTAACATATTTAAGTTAATTAACCTTCTTTAACATATTGAAGTTCATATAAAGCCATGGCGGCATAACGACAGTACATTTTGAAGAATTCCGTAATCTTATATTTAGGTATAAAGTCGATTTTCTTGTATATATGCATTAAGCAATCGATTTCGAAATTCTTCTAATAACTGGTGTAACATACCTAAGTTAATAAAACCCTTTTTTAACGAACTGAAGTTAACATAAAGCCATAACGGCATAACGGCAGTGCATTTAGAAGAATTCCGTAAGCGAATATTTAGGTATAAAGTCGATTTTGTTGTATATACACATTTAGCAATCGATATCGAAATGCCTCAAATCATTAGTTTAACATATTTAAGTTAGTTAACCTTCTTTAACATATTGAGGTTCATATAAAGCCATGGCGGCATAACGACAGTACATTTGGAAGAATTCCGTAATCTTATATTTAGGTATAAGGAAGATTTTCTTGTATATATGCACTTAGCAATCGATTTCGAAAATCTTCAAATCATTAGTTTAACATATTTAAGTTAATAAAGTTTCTTTAACGCACTGAATTTAACACAAGGCCATGGCGGCATAACGGCAGTTCATGTAGAAGAATTCCGTAATCTGATATTTAGGTATAAAGTCGATTTTCTTCTATATACATATTTAGCAATCGATATCGAAATGCCTCAAATCATTAGTTTATCATATTTTAGTTAATTAACCTTTTTTTTAAAGTATTGAAGTTGATATAAAGCCATGGTGGCATAACGACAGTACATTTGGAAGAATTCCGTAATCTTATATTTAGGTATAAAGTCGATTTTCTTGTATACACATTTAGCAATCGATATCGAAATGCTTCAAATCATTATTTTAAAAATATTTAAGTTAATTAACCCCCCCTTTTTCTTATTGAAGTCTACAAACGCCTTAACGGCATAACGGCAGTGCATGTAGAAGAATTCCGTTATCATATATTTGGGTATAAAGTCCATTTTCTTGTATATACTCATTTAGCAATCGATATCGAAATGCTTCAAATCATTAGTTTAATATATTTAAGTTAATTAACCCACTCTATCTTCTGAAGTCTACAAACACCTTAACGGCATAACGGCAAAGCATTTAGAAGAATTCCGTAATCTTATACTTAGGTGTAAAGTCCATTTTCTTGTATATACTCATTTAGCAATCGAAATCGAAATGCTTCAAACCATTAGTTTAACATTTTTTAAGTTAACAAACCTACTTTAACGGCCTGAAGTTAACACAAACCCATGGCGGCATAACGGCAGTGCATGTAGAAGAATGCCGTTATCATATATTAAGGTATAAAGTCGATTTTCTTGTATATACTCATTTAGCAATCGATATCGAAATGCTTCAAATAACTAGTGTAACATATCTAAGTTAATAAAGCTTCTTTAACGCAACGAAGTTAACATAAAGCCATGGCGGCATAACGGCAGTGCATTTAGAAGAATTCCGTAAGCTTATATTTAGGTATAAAGTCGATTTTGTTGTAAATACACATTTAGCAATCGAAAACAAAATGCTTCAAATCATTAGTTTAACAAATTTTAGTTTATTAACCTTTTTTTAACGTATTGAAGTTGATATAAAGCCATGGTTGCATGACGACAGTACATTTGGAAGTATTCCGTAATATTATATTTAGGTATAAAGTCGATTTTCTTGTATATATGCATTAAGCAATCGATTTCGAAATGCTTCCAATAACTTGTGTAACATATCTAAGTTAATAAACCTTCTTTAAAAGAACTGAAGTTAACATAAAGCCATAACGGCAGTGCATTTAGAAGAATTCCGTAAGCGTATATTTAGGCATAAAGTCGATTTTGTTGTATATACACATTTAGCAATCGATATCGAAATGCCTCAAATCATTAGTTTAACATATTTAAGTTAATTAACCTTCTTTAACATATTGAAGTTCATATAAAGCCATGGCGGCATAACGACAGTACATTTGGAAGAATTCCGTAATCTTATATTTAGGTATAAGGAAGATTTTCTTGTATATATGCTCTTAGCAATCGATTTCGAAAATCTTCAAATCATTAGTTTAACATATTTAAGTAAACAAAGCTTCTTTAACGCACTGAAGTTAACACAAAGCCATGGCGGCATAACGGCAGTTCATGTAAAAGAATTTCGTAATCTTATATTTAGGTATAAAGTCGATTTTCTTCTATATACACATTTAGCAATCGATATTTAAATGCCTCAAATAATAAGATTATCAAAATTAAGTTAATTAACCTTTTGTAACGTATTAAAGTTGATATAAAGCCTGGTGGCATAACGACAGTAAAATTTGGAAGAATTCCGTAATCTTATATTTAGGAATAAAGTCGATTTTCTTGTATATATGCTTTAAGCAATCGATATCGAAATGCTTCAAATAAATGGTTTAACATATTTAAGTTTATAAACCTTCTTAAACTAACTGAAGTTAACATAAAACCATAACGAAATAACGGCAGTGCATTTGGAAGAATTCCGTAATCTTATATTTAGGTATAAAGTCGATTTTCTTGTATATACACATTTAGCAATCGAAATCGAATAGCTTCAAGGCATTAGTTTAACAAATTTAAGTTAATTAACCCTCTTTATTTTACTGAAGTCTACAAACATCCTAACGGCATAACGGCAAAGCATTTAGAAGAATTACGTAATCCTATATTTAGGTATAAAGTCGATTTTGTTGTATATACACATTTAGCAAACGATATCGAAATGCCTCAAATCATTAGTTTAACATATTTAAGTTAATTAACCCCCTTTATGTTACTGAAGTCTACAAACGCCTTAACGGCATAACGGCAGTGCATGTAGAAGAATTCCCTAATCTTATATTTAGGTATAAAGTCGATTTTCTTATATATACACATTTAGCAAGCGATATCGAATTGTTTCAAATCATTAGTTTAACATATTTAAGTTAATTAACCTTCTTTAACGTATTGAAGTTGATATAAAGCCTTAACGGTATAACGGCATTGCATTAAGAAGAATTCCGTAATCTTATATTTAGGTATAAAGTCGATTTTCTTGTATATACACATTTAGCAATCGATATCGAAATGCCTCAAATCATTAGTTTAACATATTTAAGTTAATTAACCCTCTTTATCTTACTGAAGTCTACAAACGCCTTAACGGCATAACGACAAAGCATTTAGAAGAATTACGTTATCTTATATTTAGGTATAAAGTCGATTTTCTTGTATATATGCATTAAGAAATAGATATCGAAATGCTTCAAATAACTGGTTTAACATATTTAAGTTAAAAAACCTTTTTTTAACTAACTGAAGTTAACATAAAGCCATAACGGTATAACGGCAGTGCATGTGGAAGAATTCCGTTATCATATATTTAGGTATAAAGTCGCTTTTCTTGTACATACACATTTAGCAATCGATATCGAAATGCCTCAAACCATTAGTTTACAATTTTTTAAGTTAATTAACCCTCTTTATCTTACTGAAGTCTACAAACGCCTTAATTGCATAACGGCAAAGCATTTAGAAGAATTACGTTATCTTGTATTTAGGTGTAAAGTCGATTTTCTTGTATATACTCATTTAGCAATCGATATAGAAATGCTTCAAATCATTAGTTTAACATATTTAAGTTAATTAACCTTCTTTAACATATTGAAGTTCATATAAAGCCATGGCGGCATAACGACAGTACATTTTGAAGAATTCCGTAATCTTATATTTAGGTATAAAGTCGATTTTCTTGTATATATGCATTAAGCAATCGATTTCGAAATGCTTCTAATAACTGGTGTAACATACCTAAGTTAATAAACCTTCTTTAACGAACTGAAGTTAACATAAAGCCATAACGGCATAACGGCAGTGCATTTAGAAGAATTCCTTAAGCGAATATTTAGGTATAAAGTCGATTTTGTTGTATATACACATTTAGCAATCGATATCGAAATGCCTCAAATCATTAGTTTAACATATTTAAGTTAGTTAACCTTCTTTAACATATTGAGGTTCATATAAAGCCATGGCGGCATAACGACAGTACATTTGGAAGAATTCCGTAATCTTATATTTAGGTATAAGGAAGATTTTCTTGTATATATGCACTTAGCAATCGATTTCGAAAATCTTCAAATCATTAGTTTAACATATTTAAGTTAATAAAGTTTCTTTAACGCACTGAATTTAACACAAGGCCATGGCGGCATAACGGCAGTTCATGTAGAAGAATTCCGTAATCTTATATTTAGGTATAAAGTCGATTTTTTTCTATATACATAAATAGCAATCGATATCGAAATGCCTCAAATCATTAGTTTATCATATTTTAGTTAATTAACCTTTTTTAACGTATTGAAGTTGATATAAAGCCATGGTGGCATAACGACAGTACATTTGGAAGAATTCCGTAATCTTATATTTAAGTATAAAGTCGATTTTCTTGTATACACATTTAGCAATCGATATCGAAATGCTTCAAATCATTATTTTAACATATTTAAGTTAATTAACCCCCTTTATCTTATTGAAGTCTACAAACGCCTTAACGGCATAACGGCAGTGCATGTAGAAGAATTCCGTTATCATATATTTGGGTACAAAGTCGATTTTCTTGTATATACACATTTAGCAATCGATATCGAAATGCTTCAAATCATTAGTTTAATATATTTAAGTTAATTAACCCACTCTATCTTACTGAAGTCTACAAACGCCTTAACGGCATAACGGCAAAGCATTTAGAAGAATTCCGTAATCTTATACTTAGGTGTAAAGTCCATTTTCTTGTATATACTCATTTAGCAATCGAAATCGAAAAACTTCAAATCATTAGTTTAACATATTTAAGTTAACAAACCTACTTTAACGGCCTGAAGTTAACACAAACCCATGGCGGCATAACGGCAGTGCATGTAGAAGAATGCCGTTATCATATATTTAGGTATAAAATCGATTTTCTTGTAAATACACATTTAGCAATCGATATCGAAATGCCTCAAATCATTAGTTTAACATATTTAAATTAATTAACCCCCTTTATCTTACTGAAGTCTACAAACTCCTTAACGGCATAACGGCAGTGCATGTAGAAGAATTCCGTTATCATATATTTGGGTATAAAGTCGATTTTCTTGTATATAAACATTCAGCAATCGATATCGAAATGCCTCAAATCATTAGTTTAATATATTTAAGTTAATTAACCCACTCTATCTTTCTGAAGTCTACAAACGCCTTAACGGCATAACGGCAAAGCAATTAGAAGAATTCCGTCATCTTATATTTAGGTATAAAGTCCATTTTCTTGTATATACTCATTTAGCAATCGAAATCGAAATGCTTCAAAGCATTAGTTTAACATATTTATGTTAACAAACCTACTTTAACGCACTGAAGTTAACACAAAGCCATGGCGGCATAACGTCAGTGCATGTAGAAGAATTCCGTTATCATATATTTTGGTATAAAGTCGATTTTCTTGTTTATACTCATTTAGCAATCGATATCGAAATGCTTCTAATAACTAGTGTAACATATCTAAGTTGATAAACCTTCTTCAACGAACTGAAGTTAACATAAAGCCATAACGGCATAACGGCAGTACATTTGGAAGAATTCCGTAATCTTATATTTAGGTATAAAGTCGATTTTGTTGTGTATATGCATTTAGCAATCGATTGCGAAAATCTTCAAATCATAAGTTTAACATATTTAAGTTAATAAAGCTTTTTTAACGCAACGAAGTTAAATAAAGCCATGGCGGCATAACGGCAGTGCATTTAGAAGATTTCCGTAAGCTTATATTTAGGTATAAAGTCGATTTTGTTGTAAATACACATTTAGCAATCGATATCTAAATGCTTCAAATCATTAGTTTAACATATTTAAGTTAATAAACCTTTTTTAACGTATTGAAGTTGATATAAAGCCATGGTGGCATAACGACAGTACATTTGGAAGAATTCCGTAATCTTTTATTTAGGTATAAAGTCGATTTTCTTGTATATATGCATTAAGCAATCGCTATCGAAATGCTTCAAATAACTGGTTTAACATATTTAAGTTAAAAAACCTTCTTTAACTAACTGAAGTTAACATAAAGCCATAACGGTATAACGGCAGTGCATGTGGAAGAATTCCGTTATCATATATTTAGGTATAAAGTCGCTTTTCTTGTACATACACATTTAGCAATCGATATCGAAATGCCTTAAACCATTAGTTTACAATATTTAAGTTAATTAACCCTCTTTATCTTACTGAATTCTACAAACGCCTTATTTGCATAACGGCAAAGCATTTAGAAGAATTACGTTATCTTATATTTAGGTGTAAAGTCGATTTTCTTGTATATACTCATTTAGCAATCGACATAGAAATGCTTCAAATCATTAGTCTAACATATTTAAGTTAATTAACCTTCTTTAACATATTGAAGTTCATATAAAGCCATGGCGGCATAACGACAGTACATTTTGAAGAATTCCGTAATCTTATATTTAGGTATAAAGTCGATTTTCTTGTATATATGCATTAAGCAATCGATTTCGAAATTCTTCTAATAACTGGTGTAACATACCTAAGTTAATAAACCTTCTTTAACGAACTGAAGTTAACATAAAGCCATAACGGCATAACGGCAGTGCATTTAGAAGAATTCCGTAAGCGAATATTTAGGTATAAAGTCGATTTTGTGGTATATACACATTTAGCAATCGATATCGAAATGCCTCAAATCATTAGTTTAACATATTTAAGTTAGTTAACCTTCTTTAACATATTGAGGTTCATATAAAGCCATGGCGGCATAACGACAGTACATTTGGAAGAATTCCGTAATCTTATATTTAGGTATAAGGAAGATTTTCTTGTATATATGCACTTAGCAATCGATTTCGAAAATCTTCAAATCATTAGTTTAACATATTTAAGTTAATAAAGTTTCTTTAACGCACTGAATTTAACACAAGGCCATGGCGGCATAACGGCAGTTCATGTAGAAGAATTCCGTAATCTGATATTTAGGTATAAAGTCGATTTTCTTCTATATACATATTTAGCAATCGATATCGAAATGCCTCAAATCATTAGTTTATCATATTTTAGTTAATTAACCTTTTTTAACGTATTGAAGTTGATATAAAGCCATGGCGGCATAACGACAGTACATTTGGAAGAATTCCGTAATCTTATATTTAGGTATAAAGTCGATTTTCTTGTATACACATTTAGCAATCGATATCGAAATGCTTCAAATCATTATTTTAACATATTTAAGTTAATTAACCCCCTTTATCTTATTGAAGTCTACAAACGCCTTAACGGCATAACGGCAGTGCATGTAGAAGAATTCCGTTATCATATATTTGGGTATAAAGTCCATTTGCTTGTATATACTCATTTAGCAATCGATATCGAAATGCTTCAAATCATTAGTTTAATATATTTAAGTTAATTAACCCACTCTATCTTACTGAAGTCTACAAACACCTTAACGGCATAACGGCAAAGCATTTAGAAGAATTCCGTAATCTTATACTTAGGTGTAAAGTCCATTTTCTTGTATATACTCATTTAGCAATGGAAATCGAAATGCTTCAAACCATTAGTTTAACATATTTAAGTTAACAAACCTACTTTAACGGCCTGAAGTTAACACAAACCCATGGCGGCATAACGGCAGTGCATGTAGAAGAATGCCGTTATCATATATTAAGGTATAAAGTCGATTTTCTTGTATATACTCATTTAGCAATCGATATCGAAATGCTTCAAATAACTAGTGTAACATATCTAAGTTAATAAAGCTTCTTTAACGCAACGAAGTTAACATAAAGCCATGGCGGCATAACGGCAGTGCATTTAGAAGAATTCCGTAAGCTTATATTTAGGTATAAAGTCGATTTTGTTGTAAATACACATTTAGCAATCGAAAACAAAATGCTTCAAATCATTAGTTTAACAAATTTTAGTTTATTAACCTTTTTTTTAAAGTATTGAAGTTGATATAAAGCCATGGTTGCATGACGACAGTACATTTGGAAGTATTCCGTAATATTATATTTAGGTATAAAGTCGATTTTCTTGTATATATGCATTAAGCAATCGATTTCGAAATGCTTCCAATAACTTGTGTAACATATCTAAGTTAATAAACCTTCTTTAACGAACTGAAGTTAACAAAAGCCAAACGGCAGTGCATTTTGAAGAATTCCGTAGGCAAAAGTCGATTTTGTTGTATATACACATTTAGCAATCGATATCGAAATGCCTCAAATCATTAGTTTAACATATTTAAGTTAATTAACCTTCTTTAACATATTGAAGTTCATATAAAGCCATGGCGGAATAACGACAGTACATTTGGAAGAATTCCGTAATCTTATATTTAGGTATAAGGAAGATTTTCTTGTATATATGCTCTTAGCAATCGATTTCGAAAATCTTCAAATCATTAGTTTAACATATTTAAGTAAACAAAGCTTCTTTAACGCACTGAAGTTAACACAAAGCCATGGCGGCATAACGGCAGTTCATGTAAAAGAATTTCGTAATCTTATATTTAGGTATAAAGTCGATTTTCTTCTATATACACATTTAGCAATCGATATCGAAATGCCTCAAATAATAAGATTATCAAAATTAAGTTAATTAACCTTTTGTAACGTATTAAAGTTGATATAAAGCCTGGTGGCATAACGACAGTACATTTGGAAGAATTCCGTAATATTATATTTAGGAATAAAGTCGATTTTCTTGTATATATGCTTTAAGCAATCGATATCGAAATGCTTCAAATAAATGGTTTAACATATTTAAGTTTATAAACCTTCTTAAACTAACTGAAGTTAACATAAAACCATAACGAAATAACGGCAGTGCATTTGGAAGAATTTCGTAATCTTATATTTAGGTATAAAGTCGATTTTCTTGTATATACACATTTAGCAATCGAAATCGAATAGCTTCAAGGCATTAGTTTAACAAATTTAAGTTAATTAACCCTCTTTATTTTACTGAAGTCTACAAACATCCTAACGGCATAACGGCAAAGCATTTAGAAGAATTACGTAATCCTATATTTAGGTATAAAGTCGATTTTGTTGTATATACACATTTAGCAAACGATATCGAAATGCCTCAAATCATTAGTTTAACATATTTAAGTTAATTAACCCCCTTTATGTTACTGAAGTCTACAAACGCCTTAACGGCATAACGGCAGTGCATGTAGAAGAATTCCGTAATCTTATATTTAGGTATAAAGTCGATTTTCTTATATATACACATTTAGCAAGCGATATCGAATTGTTTCAAATCATTAGTTTAACATATTTAAGTTAATTAACCTTCTTTAACGTATTGAAGTTGATATAAAGCCTTAACGGTATAACGGCATTGCATTAAGAAGAATTCCGTAATCTTATATTTAGGTATAAAGTCGATTTTCTTGTATATACACATTTAGCAATCGAAATCGAATAGCTTCAAGGCATTAGTTTAACAAATTTAAGTTAATTAACCCTCTTTATTTTACTGAAGTCTACAAACATCCTAACGGCATAACGGCAAAGCATTTAGAAGAATTACGTAATCCTATATTTAGGTATAAAGTCGATTTTCTTGTACATACACATTTAGCAATCGATATCGAAATGCCTCAAATCATTAGTTTAACATATTTAAGTTAATTAACCCTCTTTATCTTACTGAAGTCTACAAACGCCTTAACGGCATAACGACAAAGCATTTAGAAGAATTACGTTATCTTATATTTAGGTATAAAGTCGATTTTCTTGTATATATGCATTAAGAAATAGATATCGAAATGCTTCAAATAACTGGTTTAACATATTTAAGTTAATAAACCCTCTTTAACTAACTGAAGTTAACATAAAACCATAACGGTATAACGGTAGTGCATTTGGAAGAATTCCGTAACCTTATATTTAGGTATAAAGTCGTTTTTCTTGTATACACACATTTAGCAATCGATATCGAAATGCCTCATATCATTAGTTTAACATATTTAAGTTAATTAACCTTCTTTAACATATTGAAGTTCATATAAAGCCATGGCGGCATAACGACAGTACATTTTGAAGAATTCCGTAATATTATATTTAGGTATAAAGTCGATTTTCTTGTATATATGCATTAAACAATCGATTTCGAAATGCTTCTAAAAACTGGTGTAACATATCTAAGTTAATAAACCTTCTTTAACGAACTGAAGTTAACATAAAGCCATAATGGCATAACGGCAGTGCATTTAGAAGAATTCCGTAAGCGTATATTTAGGTATAAAGTCGATTTTGTTGTATATACACATTTAGCAATCGATATCGAAATGCCTCAAATCATTAGTTTATCATATTTTAGTTAATTAACCTTTTTTAACGTATTGAAGTTGATATAAAGCCATGGTGGCATAACGACAGTACATTTGGAAGAATTCCGTAATCTTATATTTAGGTATAAAGTCGATTTTCTTGTAAATATGCATTAAGCAATCGATATCGAAATGCTTCAAATAACTGGTTTAACATGTTTAAGTTAATAAACCTTCTTTAACTAACTGAAGTTAACATAAAACAATAACGGTATAACGGCAGAGCATTTGGAAGAATTCCGTAACCTTATAATTAGGTATAAAGTCGTTTTTTTTGTATAAAACATTTAGCAATCGATATCGAAATGCCTCAATCATTAGTTTAACATATTTAAGTTAATTAACCCTTTAACTATTTAAGTTAAAAAGCCTTGGCATAACGCAGTCATTTGGGAAAAATTCCGTAAACTTTTATTTGGTATAAAGTCGATTTT
>JAPZAG010000715.1:0-55173 GCA_027475135.1 Bactrocera correcta
CGTTATGGCATTATGTGAAGTTCAGTAAGATAAAGAAGGTTAATTAACTTAAATATGTTAAACTAATGATTTGAAGCATTTCGATATCGATTGCTAAATGTCCTAGTACAAGAAATTTGACTTTATACCTGAACATAGGATAACGGAATTCTTCCAAATGCACTGCCGTTAATCCGCCATGGCTTTATGTCAACTTCAGTTCGTTAAAGTAGGTTTGTTAACTTAAATATGTTAAAATAATGATTTGAAGCATTTCGATATCGATTTCTAAATGCATATATACAAGAAAATCGACTTTATACCTAAATATAAGATTACGGAATTCTTCCAAATTACTGTCGTTATGCCGCCATGGCTTTATTTCACCTTTAATACGTTAAAATTGGTTAATTAACATAAATATGTTAAACTAATGATTTGAAGCATTTCGATATCGATTGCTAAATACGCAAATACAAGAAAATCGACTTTATACCTTAATATAAGATTACGGAATTCTTCTAAATGCACTGCAGTTATACCGTTAAGGCTTTATGAAGACTTCAGTGTGTTAAAAAAGGTTATTATAAATAACTTGAAAATATAAAACTAATGATTTGAAGCATTTCGATATCGAATGCTAAATGTGTATATACAAGAAAATCGACTTTATACCTGAATATAAGATTACGGAATTCTTCCAAATGGGACCCTTTTTACCGCTATGGCATTTTTGTCACCTTCAGGGAAGATAAAAAAGGTTTAATTTTAAATTAAATATGTTAAACTAATGATTTGAAGCATTTCGATATCGATTGCTAAATGTCCTAGTACAAGAAACCTTTACTTTATACCTAAACATAGGATAACGGAATTCTTCCAAATGCACTGCCGCTTTAAACCGCCATGGCTTTATGTCAACTTCAGTTCGTTAAAGTAGGTTTGTTAACTTAAATATGGTTTAAAAAAATGATTTGAAGCATTTCGATATCGATTGCTAAATGTGTATATACAAGAAAATCGACTTTATACCTAAATATAAGATTACGGAATTCTTCCAAATGCACTGCCGTTATGCCGCCATGGCTTTATTTCACCTTTAATACGTTAAAATGGTTAATTAACATAAATATGTTAAACTAATGAATTGAAGCATTTCGATATCGATTGCTAAATACGCAAATACAAGAAAATCGACTTTATACCTAAATATAAGATTACGGAATTCTTTTTAAATGCACTGCAGTTATACCGCCAAGGCTTTATGAAGACTTCAGTGCGTTAAAAAAGGTTTTTTTTAACTTAAAATATTAAAACTAATGAATTTTAAGCATTTCGATATCGAATTTCTAAATGTGTATATACAAGAAAATCGACTTTATACCTAAATATAAGATTACGGAATTCTTCTACATGCACTTACGTTATGCCGCCATGGCTTTATGTCAACCCTTTAGGGGGCTTAAAAAGGTTTTTTTTAACTTAAATATGTTAAACTAATGATTTGAAGCATTTCGATATCGATTGCTAAATGTGCTATATACAACAAAACCGACTTTATACCTAAATATAAGGGTAACGGAATTCTTCCAAATGCACTGCCGCTTTTTGCCGCCATGGCTTTATGTCAACTTCAGTGCGTTAAAGAAGGTTTATTAACTTAAATATGGTTTAAAATAATGTTTTGAAGCATTTCGATATCGATTGCTAAATGTGTATATACAACAAAATCGACTTTATACCTAAATATAAGATTACGGAATTCTTCTACATGCACTGCCGTTATGCCGCCATGGCTTGAGTTAACTTCAGTTCGTAAAAGTAGGTTTTTTAATTCAAATATGTTAAACTTATGATTTGAAGCATTTCGATATCGATTGCTAAATGAGTATATACAAGAAAATCGACTTTATAACTAAATATAAGATTACGTTATTCTTCTAAATGCTTTGCCGTTATGCCGTTAAGGCTCTTATAGACTTCAGTAAGATAAAGAGGGTTAATTAACTTAAAATATGTTAAACTAATGATTTGAAGCATTTCGATAACGATTGCTAAATGTGCATATACAAAAAAATCGAATTTATACCTAAACATAAGATTACGGAATTCCTCTACATGCACTGCCGTTATGGCGCCATGGCTTTATATGACCTTCAATACGTCAAAGAAGGTTAATTAGCTTAAATATGTTAAACTAATCATTTGAAGCATTTCGAAATCGATTTCTTAATGCATATATACAAAAAAATCGACTTTCTACCTAAACATAAGATTACGGAATTCTTCCAAATGTACTGTCGTTATGCCGCCATGGCTTTATATCACCTTCAATACGTCAAAGAAGGTTAATTAGCATAAATATGTTAAACTAATGATTTGAAGCATTTCGATATCGATTGCTAAATGCGTATATACAACAAAATCGAATTTATACCTAAATATAAGCTTACGGAATTCTTCTAATGCACTGCCGTTATGCCGCCATGGCTTTATGTTAACTTCAGTGCGTTAAAAATGCTTTATTAACTTAAATATGTTAAACCAATGATTTGAAGCGTTTCCATATCGATTGCTAAATGTGCATATACAAGAAAATCGACTTTATACCTAAACATAAGCTTACGGAATTCTTCTAAATGCATTGCCGTTAAGCCACCATGGCTTTATGTTAACTTCAGTGCGTTAAAAAAGCTTTATTAACTTAAATATGTTAAACTAATGATTTGAAGATTTCCGAAATCGATTGCTAAATGCATATATACAAGAAAATCTTCTTTATACCTAAATATAAGATTACGGAATTCTTCCAAATGTACTGTCGTTATGCCGCCATGGCTTTATATTACCTTCAATACGTCAAAGAAGGTTAATTAGCTTAAATATGTTAAACTAATGATTTGAAGCATTTCGAAATCGATTTCTTAATGCATATATACAACAAAATCGACTTTATACCTAAATATAAGCTTACGGAATTCTTCTAATGCACTGCCGTTAAGCCACCATGGCTTTATGTTAACTTCAGTGCGTTAAAAAAGCTTTATTAACTTAAATATGTTAAACTAATGATTTGAAGATTTCCGAAATCGATTTCTTAATGCATATATACAAGAAAATCGACTTTCTACCTAAACATAAGATTACGGAATCCTTCCAAATGTACTGTCGTTATGCCGCCAAGGCTTTATATCAACTTCAATATCTTATAGAAGGATAATTAACTTAGATATGTTAAACTAATGATTTGAAGCATTTCGATATTGATTGCTAAATGTGTATATACAACAAAATCGACTTTATACCTAAATATAAAATTATAACATTACGGAATTCTTCTGAATGCACTTCCGTTATACCGTTAAGGCTTTATGTAGACTTCAGGAAGCTAAAAAAAGTTTATTAACTTTAATATGTTAAACTAATGATTTGAAGCATTTCGATATTGATTGCTAAATGTGCATATACAAGAAAATCGACTTTATACCTAAATATAAGCTTACGGAATTCTTCTAAATGCATTGCCGTTAAGCCACCATGGCTTTATGTTAAATTCAGTGCGTTAAAGAAGCTTTATTAACTTAAATATGTTAAACTAATGATTTGAAGATTTTCGGAATCTACTGCTAAATGCATATATACAACAAAATCGACTTTGTACCTAAATATAAGATAACGGAATTTTTCTAAATGCACTGCCGTTATGCCGTTATGGCTTTATGTTAACTTTAGTTCGTTTAAGAAGGTTTATTAACTTAGATATGTTACACCAGTTATTTGAAGCATTTCGAAATCGATTTCTTAATGCATATATACAAGAAAATCGACTTTCTACCTAAATATAAGATAACGGAATTCTTCCAAATGTACTGTCGTTATGCCGCCATGGCTTTATATCACCTTCAATACGTTAAAGAAGGTTAATTAACTTAAATATGTTAAACTAAAGATTTGGATCATTTCGTTATCGATTGCTAAATGTGTATATACAAGAAAATCGAGTTTATACCTAAATATATGATTACGGAATTCTTCTAAATGCACTGCCGTTATGCCGTTAAGGTTTTTGTAGTCTTCAGTAAGATAAAGAGGGTTAATTAACTTAAATATGTTAAACTAATGATTTGAAGCATTTCGATATTGATTGCTAAATGTGTATATACAACAAAATCGACTTTATACCTAAATATAAAATTATAACATTACGGAATTCTTCTGAATGCACTTCCGTTATACCGTTAAGGCTTTATGTAGACTTCAGGAAGCTAAAAAAAGTTTATTAACTTTAATATGTTAAACTAATGATTTGAAGCATTTCGATATCGATTGCTAAATGCTTGTATACAAGAAAATCGACTTTATACCTATATATAAGCTTACGGAATTATTCTAAATGCACTGCCGTTATGCCGTTATGGCTTTATGTTAACTTCAGTTCGTTAAAGAAGTTTTATTAACTTAGATATGTTATACCAGTTATTTGAAGCATTTCGATATCGATTGCTAAATGCTAGTATACAAGAAAATTTTCTTTATTTCTAAATATAGGATAACGGAATTCTTCCAAATGTACTGTCGTTATGCCGCCATGGCTTTATATCACCTTCAATACGTTAAAGAAGGTTAATTAACTTAAATATGTTAAACTAAAGATTTGGATCATTTCGTTATCGATTGCTAAATGTGTATATACCAGAAAATCGACTTTATACCTAAATATATGATTACGGAATTCTTCTAAATGCACTGCCGTTATGCCGTTAAGGTTTTTGTAGTCTTCAGTAAGATAAAGAGGGTTAATTAACTTAAATATGTTAAACTAATGATTTGAAGATTTTCGATATCGTTTGCTAAATGTGTAGATACAAGAAAATCGACTTTATACCTAAATATAAAATTATAACATTAGGGAATTTTTCTAAATGCATTGCCGTTATACCGCCATGGCTTTATGTAGACTTCAGTAAGCTAAAAAAAAGTTTATTTACTTAAATATGTTAAACTAATGATTTGAAGCATTTCGATGTCGTTTGCTAAATGTGTATATAAAAGAAAATCGACCTCATACCTAAATATAAGACTACGGAATTCTTCGAAATGCACTGTCGTCATGCCGATAAGGCTTTATGTAAACGCCAGTAAGATAAGGTAGGCTAAATAACTTAAATACATATGTGAAACCAGTTATTTGAAGCATTTCGATATCGATTGCTAAATGCTGTATACAAGAAAATTTTCTTTATTTCTAAATATAGGATAACGGAATTCTTCCAAATGTACTGTCGTTATGCCGCCATGGCTTTATATCACCTTCAATACGTTAAAGAAGGTTAATTAACTTAAATATGTTAAACTAAAGATTTGGATCATTTCGTTATCGATTGCTAAATGTGTATATACAAGAAAATCGACTTTATACCTAAATATATGATTACGGAATTCTTCTAAATGCACTGCCGTTATGCCGTTAAGGTTTTTGTAGTCTTCAGTAAGATAAAGAGGGTTAATTAACTTAAATATGTTAAACTAATGATTTGAAGATTTTCGATATCGATTGCTAAATGTGTAGTACAAGAAAATCGACTTTATACCTAAATATAAAATTATAACATTAGGGAATTCTTCTAAATGCACTGCCGTTATACCGCCATGGCTTTATGTAGACTTCAGTAAGCTAAAAAAAAGTTTATTTACTTAAATATGTTAAACTAATGATTTGAAGCATTTCGATATCGATTGCTAAATGTGATATACAAGAAAATCGACTTTATACCTAAATATAAGATTACGGAATTCTTCAAATGCACTGTCGTTATGCCGCCATGGCTTTATGCAATCAGCTCAGTTAAAGAAGGTTAATTAACTTAAATATGTTAAACTAGTGATTTGAAGCATTTCGATATCGATTGCTAAATGTGAATACAAAAAAAATCGAATTCATAGCTAAATATAAGACTACGGAATTCTTCCAAATGCACTGCCGTTATGCCGCCATGGCTTTATGTTAACTTCAGTACGTTAAAGAGGGTTATTAACTTAAATATGTTAAACTAATGATTTGAACATTTCGATATCGATAGCTAAATGAATATATACAAGAAAATCGACTTTATACCTAAATATAAGATTACGGAATTCTTCTAAATGTTTTGCCATTATGCCGTTAAGGCGTTTTTTAGACTTCAGTAAGATAAAGAGAGTTAATTAACTTTTAAAAATGTTAAACTAATGATTTGAAGATTTTTGATATCGATTGCTAAATGTGTAATACAAGAAAATCGACTTCATACCTAAATATAAGATTGCGGATTTCTTCTAAATGAAATGCCGTTATACAGTTATGGCTTTATGTTTAAATTTTGGTTCGTTAAAGAAGGTTTATTAACTTAAATATGTTAAACTAATGATTTGAAGATTTTCGAAATCGATTGCTAAATGCATATATACAAGAAAATCTTCTTTATACCTAAATATAAGATTACGGAATTATTCCAAATGTACTGTCGTTATGCCGCCATGGCTTTATAACACCCTTTAGATACGTTAAAGAAGGTTAATTAACTTAAATATGTTAAACTAGTGATTTGAAGCATTTCGACATCGATTGCTAAATGTGTATATACAACAAAATCGACTTTATACCTAAATATAAGATTACGAAATTCTCCCAAATGCACTGCCGTTATACCGTTATGGCTTTATGTAAACTTCAGTAAGATAAAGAGGGTATTAATTAATATGTTAAATAATGATTTGAAATTTCGATATCGATACTGAATGTATATACAAGAAAATCGACTTTATACCTAAATATAGATAACGGAATTCTTCTAAATGCACTGCCGTTATGCCGTTAAGGCTTTTGTACACTTCAGTAAGATAAAGAGAGTTAATTAACTTAAATATGTTAAACTAATGATTTGAAGATTTTTGATATCGATTGCTAAATGTGTAAATACAAGAAAATCGACTTTATACCTAAATATAAGATTACGGAATCTTCTAATGACTGCCGTTATGCCGTTAAGGTTTTTGTAGACTTCAGTAAGATAAAGAGGGTTAATTAACTTAAATATGTTAAACTAATGATTTGAAGATTTTCGATATCGATTGCTAAATGTGTAAATACAAGAAAATCGACTTTATACCTAAATATAAAATTATAACGGAATTCTCTAAATGCATTGCGTTATACCGTCAAGGCTTTATGTAGACTTCAGTAAGCTAAAAAAAGTTTAACTTAAATATGTTAAACTAATGATTTGAAGCATTTCGATATCGATTGCTAAATTTTGTATATACAAGAAAATCGACTTTATACCTAAATATATGATTACGGAATTCTTCTAAATGCACTGCCGTTATGCCGTTAAGGCTTTATGTAGACTTCAGTAAGATAAAGAGGGTTAATTAACTTAAATATGTTAAACTAATGATTTGAAATTTCGATATCGATTGCTTAATCTGTAATACAAGAAATCGACTTTATACCTAAATATAAGATTACGGAATTCTTCAATGCACTGCCGTTATGCCGTTAAGGCTTTTGTAGACTTCAGTAAGTAAAGAAGGTTAATTAACTTAAATATGTTAAACTAATGATTTGAAGATTTCGATATCGATTGCTTAATTGTAAATACAAGAAAATCGACTTTATACCTAAATATAAGATTACGGAATTCTTCTAATGACTGCCGTTATGCCGTTAAGGTTTATTTTAACTTCAGTAAGATTTAGAAGGGGTTTAATTAACTTAAATATGTTAAACTAATGATTTAAGATTTTCGGGTATCGATTGCTAAATGTGTAAATACAAGAAAATCGACTTTATACCTAAATATAAAATTTAAAAAGGAATTCTCTAAATGCACTTCGTTATACCGCCAGGCTTTATGTAACTTCAGTAAGCTTTAAAAAAAATTTATTAACTTAAATATGTTAAACTAATGTTTGAAGCATTTCGATATCGATTGCTAATTGTGTATATACAACAAAATCGACTTTATACCTAAATATAAGATTACGGAATTCTTCCAAATGCACTGCCGTTATGCCGTTATGGCTTTATGTAACTTCAGAAGATAAAGAAGGTTAATTAACTTAAATATGTTAAACTAATGATTTGAAGCATTTCGATATCGATTGCTAAATGTGTATATACATAAAATCGACTTTATACCTAAATATAAGATTACGAATTCTTTAAATGCACTGCCGTTATGCCGTTAAGGCTTTTGTAGACTTCAGTAAGTAAAGAAGGTTTATTAACTTAAATATGTTAAACTAATGATTGAAGATTTCGATATCGATTGCTAAATTGTAAATACAAGAAAATCGACTTTATACCTAAATATAAGATTACGGAATTCTTCAATGTACTGCCGTTATGCCGTTAGGCTTTGTAGACTTCAGTAAGATAAGAAGGTTAATTAACTTAAATATGTTAAACTAATGATTTGAAGCATTTCGATATCGATTGCTAAATGTGTAAATACAAGAAAATCGACTTTATACCTTAAATATAAGATTACGGAATTCTTCTAAATGCACTGCCGTTATACCGCCATGGCTTTATGTAGACTTCAGTAAGCGTAAAGAAAGTTTATTAACTTAAATATGTTAAACTAATGATTTGAAGATTTCGATATCGATTGCTTAATGTAAATTAAGAAAATCTACTTTATACCTAAATATAAGATTACGGATTCTTCCAAATGTACTGCCGTTATGCCGCCATGGCTTTATATAAACTTCAATAAGTTATAGAAGGTTAATTAACTTAAATATGTTAAACTAATGATTTGAAGCATTTCGATATCGATTGCTAAATGTGTAAATACAAGAAAATCGACTTTATACCTAAATATAAGATTACGGAATTCTCCTAAATGCACTGCCGTTATGCCGCCAGGGCTTTATGTAAATTCAGTAAGTTAAAGAAAGTTTATTAACTTAAATATGTTAAACTAATGGTTGAAGCATTCGATATCGATTGCTAATTCTTATACAAAAAATCGACTTTATACCTAAACATAAGATTACGGAATTCTTCAAATGCCGTTATGCCGTTATGGCTTTATGTAACTTCAGTAAGATAAAGAAGGTTAATTAACTTAAATATGTTAAACTAATGATTTGAAGCATTTCGATATCGATTGCTAAATGTGTAAATACAAGAAAATCGACTTTATACCTAAATATAAGATTACGAAATTCTTTAAATGCACTGCCGTTATGCCGCTAAGGCTTTTGTAGACTTCAGTAAGATAAAGGGGTTTAAATTTACTTAAATATGTTAAACTAATGATTGAAGATTTCGATATCGATTGCTAAATAGTAAATACAAGAAAATCGACTTTATACCTAAATATAAAATTATACGATTATGCCGTTATGCCGTTAAGGCTTTATGTAGACTTCAGTAAGATAAGAAGGTTAATTAACTTAAATATGTTAAACTAATGATTTGAAGATTTCGATATCGATTGCTAAATGTGTAAATACAAGAAAATCGACTTTATACCTAAATATAAAAGATAATACGGAATTCTTCTAAATGCACTGCCGTTATACCGCCATGGCTTTATGTAGACTTCAGTAAGTAAAAAAAGTTTATTAACTTAAATATGTTAAACTAATGATTTGAAGATTTCGATATCGATTGCTTATTATGTAAATACAAGAAAATCGACTTTATACCTAAACATAAGATTACGGATTCTTCAAATGTACTGCCGTTATGCCGCCATGGCTTTATATAAACTTCAATAAGTTAAAGAAGGTTAATTAACTTAAATATGTTAAACTAATGATTTGAAGCATTTCGATATCGATTGCTAATATGTAAATACAAGAAAATCGACTTTATACCTAAATATAAGATTACGGAATTCTTCTAAATGCACTGCCGTTATGCCGCCAGGGCTTTATGCAACTTCAGTCGTTAAAGAAAGTTTATTAACTTAAATATGTTAAACTAATGGTTGAAGCATTTCGATATCGATTGCTAATTGTATATACAAAAAATCGACTTTATACCTAAATATAAGATTACGGAATTCTTCTTAATGCTCTGCCATTATGCCGCCAGGGCTTATGTCAACCCCAATTCGTTAAAGAAGGTTTATTAACTTAAATATGTTAAACTAATGGGTTGAAGCATCTCGATATCGATTGCTAATTGTGAATATACAACAAAATCGACTTTATACCTAAACATAAGATTACGGAATTCTTCCAAATGCGCAGCCTTTATACCGTTATGGCATTATGTGAAGTTCAGTGAGATAAAGAAGGTTAATTAACTTAAATATGTTAAACTAATGATTTGAAGCATTTCGATATCGATTGCTAAATGTGTATATACAACAAATTCGACTTTATACCTAAATATAAGATTTCGAAATTCTTATAAATGCACTGCCGTTATGAAGCCATGGCTTTATGCCAACTTCAGTTCGTTAAAGTACGTTTATTAACTTAAATATGTTAAACTAATGATTTGAATCATTTCGATATCGATTGCTAAATGTGTATATACAACAAAATCGACTTTATACCTAAACGCAAGATTACGGAATTCTTCCAAATGCTAAGCCTTTATACCGTTATGGCACTATGTGAAGTTCAGTAAGATAAAGAAGGTTAATTAACTTAAATACGTTAAACTAATGATTTGAAACATTTCGATATCGATTGCTAAATGTGTATATACAAGAAAATCGAATTTATACCTAAATATAAGATTACGGAATTCTTCTACAAGCACTGCCGTTATGCCGCCATGGCTTTATGCCAACTTCAGTGCGTTGAAGAAGGTTTATTAACTTAAATATGTTAAACTTATGAATTGAAGCATCTCGATATCGATTGCTAAATGTGTATATACAAGAAAATCGACTTTATACCTAAGTATAAGATTACGGAATTCTTCCAAATGCACTGCCGCTATTCCGCCATGGCTTTATGTCAACTTCAGTTCGTTAAAGTAGGTTTGTTTACTTAAATATGTTAAACTAATGATTTGAAGCATTTCGATATCGATTTCTAAATGTATATATAAAAGAAAATCGACTTTATACCTAAATAAAAGATTACGGAACTCTTTTAATTGCACTGCAGTTATACCGTTAAGGCTTTATGTAGACCTCTGTGCGTTAAAGGTTTATTAACTTAAATATGTTATACTAATGATTTGAAGATTTCGAAATCGATTGCTGAATGCATATATACAACAAAGTTGACTTTATACCTAAATATAAGTTTACGGAATTTTTCCAAATGCACTGACGTTTTGCCGTTATGGCTTTATGTTAACTTCACTAAGATAAAGAAGGTTAATTAACTTAAATATGTTAAACTAATGATTTGAAGCATTTCGATATCGATTGCTTAGTGTGTATATACAAGAAAATCGAATTTATACCTAAATATAAAATTACGGAGTTCTTCTACATGCACTGCCGTTATGCCGCCATGGCTTTATGCCAACTTCAGTTCGTTAAAGAAGGTTTATTAACTTAAATATGTTAAACTAATGATTTGAATCATTTCGATATCGATTGCTAAATAGTATATACAAGAAAATCGACTGTTTAAAACCCAAATATAAGGGTTACGGAATTCTTCTAAATGCACTGCCATTTGCCGTTAAGGCTTTTGTTTAAATTCAGTAAGTTAAAAAAGGTTTTTAACTTAAATATGTTAAACAAAGATATTTAAGCATTTCGATATCGATTGCTAAATGTGTATATAAAAGAAACTCGACTTTATACCTAAATATAAGGGTTACGGAATTCTTCCAAATGCACTGCCGTTATGCCGTTGTGGCTTTATATCACCTTCAATACGTTAAAGAAGGTTAATTAACTTAAATATGTTAAACCAGTGATTGGAAGCATTTCGAAATCGATTGCTAAATGTGTATATACAAGAAAATCGTTTATACCTAAATATAAGATAACGGAATTCTTCTAAATGCACTGCCGTTATGCCGTTAAGCCTTTATGTGACTTCAGTGCGTTAAAAAAGCTTTATTAACTTAAATATGTTAAACTAATGATTTGAAGATTTCGAAATCGATTGCTAAATGTGTATATACAACAAAATCGACTTTATACCTAAATATAAGTTAACGGAATTCTTTTCCCAAAAGCACTGACGTTATGCCGTTATGGCTTTATGTTAACTTCAGTAAGATTTAAAACACGTTAATTAACTTAAATATGTTAAACTAATGATTTGAAGCATTTCGATATCGATTGCTAAATGTGTATATACAAGAAAATCGAATTTATACCTAAATATAAGATTACGAAGTTCTTCTACATGCACTGCCGTTATGCCGCCATGGCTTTATGCCAACTTCAGTTCGTTAAAGAAGGTTTATTAACTTAAATATGTTAAACTAATGATTTGAATCATACCGATATCGATTGCTAAATGAGTATATACAAGAAAATCGACTGTAAACCTAAATATAGGATAACGTAATTCTTCTTAATGCACTGCCATTATGCCGTTAAGGCTTTTGTAGACTTCAGTAAGATTAAGATGGTTATTTAACTTATATATGTTAAACTAAAGATATGAAGCATTTCGATATCGATTGCTAAATGTGTATATACAAGAAACTCGACTTTATACCTAAATATAGGATTACGTAATTCTTCTAAATGCACTGCCGTTATGCCGTTGTGGCTTTATGTTAACTTCTGTTCGTTAAAGAAGCTTTATTAACTTAAATATGTTAAACCAGTTATTTGAAGCATTTCGAAATCGATTGCTAAATGCATATATACAAGAAAATTTTCTTTATACCTAAATATAAGATTACGGAATTCTTCCAAATGTACTGTCGTTATGCCGCCATGGCTTTATATCACCTTCAATACGTTAAAGAAGGTTATTTAACTTAAATATGTTAAACTAATGATTGGAAGAATATCGATATCTATTGCTAAATGTGTATATACAAGAAAATCGAATTTATACCTAAATAAAAGATAACGGAATCCTTCCAAATGCACTGACGTTATACCGTTATGGCTTTATGTTAACTTCAGTTAGTTAAAGAAGGTTTATTAATTTAAATATGTTAAACTAATGATTTGAAGCATTTTGATATCGATTGCTTATTATGTAAATTTAAGAAAATCGTCTTTGTACCTAAATATAAGATTACGGCATTCTTCTAAATGTACTGCCGTTATGCCGCCATGGCTTTATATCAACTTCAATAAGTTATAGAAGGTTAATTAACTTAAATATGTTAAACTAATGATTTGAAGCATTTCGATATCGATTGCTAAATATGTAAATACAAGAAAATCGACTTTATACCTAAATGTAAGATTACGGAATTCTCCTAAATGCACTATAGTTCTGCTAAATGTGTATATACAACAAAATCGACTTTATACCTAAATATAAGATTACGGAATTCTTCTGAATGCATTGCCGTTATGCCGCCATGGCTTTATGCCAACTTCAGTTCGTTAAAGCAGGTTTATTAAGTTAAATATGTTAAACTAATGATTTAAATCATTTCGATATCGATTGCTAAATGTGTATATACAAGAAAATCGACTTTATACCTAAATATATGATAACGGAATTCTTCTAAATGCACTGCAGTTTTGCCGTTATGGCTTTTTGTTAACTTCAGTAAGATAAGGAAGATTAATTAACTTAAATATGTTGAACTAATGATTTGAAGCATTTCAATATCGATTGCTAAATGTCTATATACACGAAAATCGAATTTATACCTAAATATAAGATTACGGAATTCTTCTACATGCACTGCCGTTATGCCGTCATGGCTTTGTGTTAACTTCAGTGCGTTAAAGTAGGTTTGTTAACTTAAATATGTTAAACTAATGATTTGAGGCATTTCGATATCGATTGCTAAATTTGTATATACAAGAAAATCGACTTTATACCTAAAAAGATTACGGAGTTCTTCTAAGTGCACTGCCGTTATGCAGTTATGGCTTTATGTTAATTTCTGTTCGTTAAAGAAGGTTTATTAACTTAAATATGTTGCACCAGTTATTTGAAGCATTTCGAATCGATTGCTTAATGCATATATACAAGAAAATCGACTTTATGCCTAAAGATATGATAACGGAATTTCTCTGAATGCACTGCCGTTATGCCGTTAAGGCTTTTGTAGACTTCAGTAAGATAAACAGGGTAAATTAGCTTAAAGATGTTAAACTAATGATTTGAAGATTTTCGAAATCGATTGCTAAATGCATATATAAAAGATAATCTTTTTTTTACATAAATATAAGGCCGTTATGCCATTATGGCTTTATTTTAACTTCAGTAAGATAAAGAAGGTTAATTAACTTAAATATGTTAAACTGATGATTTGAAGCATTTCGATATCGATTGCTAAATGTGTATATACAAGAAACTCGACTTTATACCTGAATATAAGATTACGTAATTCTTCTAAATGCACTGCCGTTATGCCGTTGTGGCTTTATGTTAACTTCATTTCGTTAAAGAAGGTTTATTAACTTAAATATTTTAAACCAGTTATTTGAAGCATTTCGAAATCGATTGCTAAATGCATATATACAAGAAAATCTTCTTTATACCGAAATATAAGATTACGGAATTCTTCCAAATGTACTGTCGTTATGCCGCCATGGCTTTATATCACCTTCAATACGTTAAAGAAGGTTAATTAACTTAAATATGTTAAACTAATGATTGTATATACTCATTTAGCAATCGATTTCGAAAATCTTCAAATCATTAGTTTAACATATTTAAGTTAATAAACCTTCTTTAACGCACTGAAGTCTACATAAAGCCTTAACGGCATAACAGCAGTGCATTTAGAAGAATTCCGTAAGGTTATATTTAGGTATAAATTCGATTTTCTTGTATATACACATTTAGCAATCGATACCGAAATGCTTCAAATCATTAGTTTAACATATTTAAATTAGTTAACCCTCTTTGTCTTACTGAAGTCTCCATAAAGCCTTAACGGTATAACGGCAATGCATTTAGAAGAATTACGTAATGTTATATTTATGTATAAAGTCGATTTTCTTGTATATACACATTTAGCAATCGATATCGAAATGCTTCAAATCATTTGTTTCACATATCTAAGTTAACAAACCTACTTTAACGAACTGAAGTTGACATAAAGCCATGGCGGAATAGCGGCAGTGCATTTGGAAGAATTCCGTTATCCTATGTTTATGTATAAAGTCAGGTTTCTTGTACTAGCACATTTAGCAATCGATATCGAAATGCTTCAAATCATTAGTTTAATATATTTAAGATAATAAACCTTCTTTAACGATCTGAAGTTGTCATAAAGCCATGGCGGCATAACGGCAGTGCATGTAGAAGAATTCCGTAATCCTATATTTAGGTATAAAGTCGATTTTCTTGTATATACACATTTAGCAATCGATATCTAATTGCTCTAGCTCATTAGTTTAACATATTTAAAATAATAAACCTTCGTTTACGTATTGAAGTTGATACAAAGCCATGGCGGCATAACGACAATACATTTAGAAGAATTCCATAATCTTATATTTAGGTATAAAGTCGATATTTTTGTACATACACATTTAGCAATCGATATCGAAATGCTTCAAATCATTAGTTTTACATTTTCAAGTTATTTATAATAAACCTTCTTTAACACACTGAAGTCTACATAAAGCCTTAACGGTATAAGTGCAGTGCATTTAGAAGAATTCCGTAATCTTATATTAAGGTAAAAAGTCGATTTTCTTGTATTTACATATTTAGCAATCGATATCGAAATGCTTCAAATCATAAGTTTAACATATTTAAGTTAATTATTCCCCTCTATCTTACTGAAGTCTACATAAAGCCTTAACGGCATAACGGCAGTGCGTTTAGAAGAATTCCGTTATCCTATATTTAGGTATAAATTGGATTTTCTTGTATATACTCATTTAGCAATAGATATCGAAATGCTTCAAAACATTAGTTTAACATATTTAAGTTAATTAACCCTCTTTTTCATACTGAAGTCTTCAAAAGCCCTAACGGCATAACGGCAGTGCATGTAGAGGAATTCCGTTATCTTTTATTCACGTATAAAGTCGATATTGTTGTACATACACATTTAGCAATCGATATCGAAATGCTTCAAAACATTAGTTTTACATTTTCAAGTTATATATAATAAACCTTCTTTAACGCACTGAAGTTTACATAAAGCCTTAACGGTATAACTGCAGTGCATTTAAAAGAATTCTGTAATCTTATATCTTGGTACAAAGTCGATTTTCTTGTATTTACATATTTAGCAATCGATATCGAAATGCTTCAAATCATAAGTTTAACATATTTAAGTTAATTATTCCCCTCTATCTTACTGAAGTCTACATAAAGCTTTAACGGCATAACGGCATTGCGTTTAGTAGAATTCCGTTACCTTATATTTAGGTATAAATTCGATTTTCTTTTATATACACATTTAGCAAGCGATATCGAAATACTTCAAATCATTAGTTTAACATATTTAAGTTAATTAACCTTCTTTAACCTATTGAAGTTGATATAAAGCCATGGCGGCATAACGACAGCACATTTGAAAAAATTCCGTAATCTTATATTTAGGTACAAAGTCGATTTTCTTGTATATACACATTTAGCTATCGATATCGAAATGCTTCAAATCATTAGTTTAACATATTAAGTTAATAAACATTTTTTAGCTTAATGAGGTCTACATAAAGCCTTAACGGTATAACGGCAGTGCATTTAGAAAAAATCCGTAATGTTGTAATTATATATTTAGGGGTAAAGTCGATTTTCTTGTATTTACACATTTAGCAGTCGATATCGAAATGCTTCAGATAACTGGTTTAACATATTTAAGTTAATAAACATTCTTTAACGAACTGCAGTTGATACAAAGCCATGGCGGCATAACGACAGTACATTTGGAAGAATTCCGTAATCTTATATTTGGTAAAATTCGATTTTTTTGTATATAGACATTTAGCAATCGATATCGAAATGCTTCAAATCATTAGTTTAACATATTTAAGTTAATAAACCTTCTTTAACGCACTGAAGTCTACATAAAGCCTTAACGGTATAACAGCACTGCATTTAGAAGAATTCCGTTATCTTATATTTAGGTATTAATTCGACTTTCTTGTATATACACATTTAGCAATCGATATCGAAATGCTTCAAAACATTAGTTTAACACATTTAAAATAATTAACCTTCTTTAACGTATTGAAGTTGGTACAAAGCCATGGCGGCATAATGACAGTACATTTGGAAGAATTCCGTAATCTTATAGTTAGGTATTAAGTCGATTTTCTTGTATATACACATTTAGCAATCGATATCGAAATGCTTCAAATCATTAGTTTAACATATTTAAGTTATTAAACCCTCTTTAACGCACTGAAGTCTACATAAAGTGTTAACGGCATAACGGCAGTACATTTAGAAAAAATCCGTTATCTTATATTTAGGTATAAATTCGATTTTCTTGTATATACATATTTGGCAAGCGATATCGAAATGCTTCAAATCATTAGCTTAACATATTTAAGTTAATTAACCTTCTTTAACGTATTGCAGTTGATATAAAGCCATAACGGCAGTGCATTTAAAAGAATTCCGTAATCTTATATTTAGGTATACAGTCGATTTTCTTTTATATACACATTTAGATATCGATATCGAAATGCTTCAAATTATTAGTTTAACATATTAAGTTAATAAACATTTTTTAGCTTACTGAAGCCTACATAAAGCCTTAACGGTATAACGGCAGTGCATTTAGAAGAATTCCGTAATTTTTTAATTTTATATTTAGGTATAAATTCGATTTTCTTGTATATACACATTTGGCAAGCGATATCGAAATGCTTCAAATCATTAGTTTAACATATTTAAGTTAATTAACCTTCTTTAACGATCTGAAGTTGGCATAACGGCAGTGGATATAGAAGAATTCCGTAATCTCATATTTAGGTATAAAGTCGGTTTTCTTGTATATACATATTTAGCTATCGATATCGTAATGCTTCAAATCATTTGTTTAACATATTAAATTAATAAAGCCTTAACGGTATAACGGCAGTGCATTTAGAAGAATTCCGTAATGTTATAATTTTATATTTAGGTATAAAGTCGATTTTCTTGTATTTGCACATTTAGCAATCGATATCGAAAATCTTCAAACAACTGGTTTAGCATATTTAGGTTAATTAACCTTCTTTATCTTACTGAAGTTTAAATAAAGCCATAACGGCATAACGGCAGTATATTTGAGTGAATTCCGTAATCTTTTATTTAGGTATAAAATCGATTTTCTTGTATATACACATTTAGTAATCGATATCGAAATGCTTCAACTCATTAGTTTAACATATTTAAGTTAATAAACCTTCTTTAACGATCTGAAGTTGGCATAACGGCAGTGGATATAGAAGAATTCCGTAATCTTATATTTAGGTATAAAGTCGGTTTTCTTGTATATACATATTTAGCTATCGATATCGTAATGCTTCAAATCATTTGTTTAACATATTAAATTAATAAAGCCTTAACGGTATAGCGGCAGTGCATTTAGAAGAATTCCGTAATGTTATAATTTTATATTTAGGTATAAAGTCGATTTTCTTGTATATACACATTTAGCAATCGATATCGAAATGCTTCAAATCATTAGTTTAACATATTTAAGTTAATTAACCTTCTTTAACGTATTGAAGTTGATATAAAGCCATAACGGCAGTGCATTTGGAAGAATTCCGTAATCTTATATTTAGGTATAAAGTCGATTTCTTTTGCATACACATTTAGCTATCGATATCGAAATGCTTCAAATCATTAGTTTACCATATTAAGTTAATAAACATTTTTTAGCTTACTGAAGTCTACATAAAGCCTTAACGGTATAACGGCAGTGCATTTAGAAGAATTCCGTAATGTTATAATTTTATATTTAGGTGTAAAGTCGATTTTCTTGTATTAGCACATTTAGCAGTCGATATCGAAATGCTTCAAATAACTGGTTTAACATATTTAAGTTAATAAACCTTCTTTAACGAACTGAAGTTAAGATAAAGCCATAACGGCATAACGGCAGTGCATTTAGAAGAATTACGTAATCTTATATTTAGGTATGAATTCGATTTTCTTGTACATACTCATTTAGCAATCAGTATCGAAATGCTTCATATCATTAGTTTAACATATTTACGTTAATAAAGCTTCTTTAACGCCTGAAGTTAACATTAAGCCATGGCTCCATAACGGCAGTGCATGTAGAAGAGTTCCGTAAACTTATATTTAGGTATGTAGTCGATTTTCTTTTATATACACATTTAGATATCCATATCGAAATGCTTGAAATCATTAGTTTAACATATTAAGTTAATAAACATTTTTTAGCTTACTGAAGTCTACATAAAGCCTTAATGGTATAACGGCAGTGCATTTAGAAGAATTCCGTAATGTTATAATTTTATATTTAGGTATAAATTCGATTTTCTTGTATATAAACATTTAGCAAGCGATATCGAAATGCTTCAAATCATTAGTTTAACATATTTAAGTTAATTAACCTTCTTTAACATATTGAAGTTGATAAAGAGCCATGGCGGCATAACGACAGTACATTTGGAAGAATTCCGTAGTCTTATATTTAGGTATAAAGTTGATTTTCTTGTATATATTCATTAAGCAATCGATATCGAAATGCGTCAAATAACTGGTTTAACATATTTAAGTTAATAAACCTTCTTTAACGAACTGAAGTTAATATAAAGCCATAACGGCATAACGGCATTGCGTTTGGAAGAATTCCGTAGTCTTATATTCATTTTGCAATCGATATCGAAATTATTCGAATAACTGGTTTAGCATATTTAAGTTAATTAACCTTCTTTATCCTACTGAAGTTTACATAAAGCCATAACGGCAGTATATTTATATGAATTCCGTTATCTTATATTTAGGTATAAAGTCGATTTTGTTGTACATACACATTTCGCAATCGATATCGAAATGCTTCAAATCATTAGTTTATCATATTTAAGTTACTTAACCCTCTTTTTCTTACTGAAGTCTGCAAAAGCCTTAACGTCATAACGGCAGTGCATTTAGAAGAATTACGTAATTTTATATTTAGGTATGAATTCGATTTTCTTGTATATACTCATTTAGCAATCGATATCGAAATGCTTCAAATCATTAGTTTAACATATTTAAGTTAATAAACCTTCTTTAACGTATTGAAGGTGATACAAAGCCATGGCGGCATAACGACAGTACATTTGGAACAATTCCGTAATCTTATATTTAGGTATAAAGTCGATTTTCTTGTATATACACATTAAGCAATCGATATCGAAATGCTTCACATCATTAGTTTAACAGATTTAAGTTAATTAATCCTCTTTATCTTACTGAAGTCTACAAAAGCCTTAACGGCATAACGGCAGTGCATTTGGAAGAGTTCCGTAATCTTATATTTAGGTATAAAGTAGATTTTGTTCAATATACGTATTTAGCAATCGATATCGAAATGCTTCAAATCATTAGCTTAACATATTTAAGTTAACAAACCTTCTTTAACGAACTGAAGTTGACATAAAGCCATGGCGGATTAACGGCAGTGCATTTGGAAGAATTCCGTTATCCTGTGTTTAGGTATAAAGTCAAGTTTCTTGTACTAGCACATTTAGCAATCGATATCGAAATGCTTCAAATCTTTAGTTTAACATATTTAAGTTAAATTACCTTCTTTAACCGATGGTGATATGAAGCCATGGTGGCATAGCGGCAGTGCATTTAGAAGAATTCCACAATCCTGTATTTAGGTATAAAATCGATTTTCTTGTATATCCCCCTTTAGCAATAGATATCGAAATGCTTCAAAACATTAGTTTAACATATTTAAGTTAATTAACCCTCTTTTTCATACTGAAATCTACAAAAGCCTTAACGTCATAACGGCAGTGCATGTAAAAGAATTCCGTTACCTTTAATCAGGTATAAAGTCGATATTGTTGTACATACACATTTAGCAATCGATATCGAAATGCTTCAAATCATTAGTTTTACATTTTCAAGTTATTTATAATAAATCTTCTTTAACGCACTGAAGTTTACATAAAGCCTTAACGGTATAACGACAGTACATTTGGAAGAATTCCGTTAACTTTTATTCAGGTATAAAGTCGATATTGTTGTACATACACATTTAGCAATCGATATCGAAATGCTTCAAATCATTAGTTTTACATTTTCAAGTTATTTGTAATAAACCTTCTTTAACGCACTGAAGTTTACATAAAGCCTTAACGGTATAACGACAGTACATTTGGAAGAATTCCGTAATCTTATATTTAGGTATATGTAAAGTCGATTTTCTTGTATATACACATTTCGCAATCGATATCGAAATGCTTCAAATCATTAGTTTAACATATTTAAGTTACTTAACCCTCTTTTTCTTACTGAAGTCTGCAAAAGCTTTAACGGTATAACGGCAGTGCATTTAGAAGAATTACGTAATCTTATATTTAGGTATGAATTCGATTTTCTTGTATATACTCATTTAGCAATCGATATCGAAATGCTTCAAATCATTAGTATAACATATTTAAGTTAATAAACCTTCTTTAACGAACTGCAGTTGATACAAAGCCATGGCGGCATAACGACAGTACATTTGGAAGAATTCCGTAATCTTATATTTAGGTATAAAGTCGATTTTCTTGTATTTACATATTTAGCAATCGATATCGAAATGCTTCAAATCATAAGTTTAACATATTTAAGTTAATTATTCCCCTCTATCTTACTGAAGTCTACATAAAAAGCCAACAGCACATTTGGAAAAATTCCGTAATCTTATATTTAGGTATAAAGTCGATTTTCTTGTATATACACATTTCGCAATCGATATCGAAATGCTTCAAATCATTAGTTTAACATATTTAAGTTACTTAACCCTCTTTTTCTTACTGAAGTCTGCAAAAGCTTTAACGGTATAACGGCAGTGCATTTAGAAGAATTACGTAATCTTATATTTAGGTATGAATTCGATTTTCTTGTATATACTCATTTAGCAATCGATATCGAAATGCTTCAAATCATTAGTATAACATATTTAAGTTAGTAAACCTTCTTTAACCTATTGAAGGTGATATAAATCCATGGCGGCATAACGACAGTACATTTGAAAAAATTCCGTAATCTTATATTTAGGTACAAAGTCGATTTTCTTGTACTAGCATATTTAGCAATCGATATCGAAATGCTTCAAATCATTAGTTTGTAGTGGTCCTACCTAAATGCCACTTACCAAGCACTCATAAATTATAATAAGCAAATTTATGAATTAGTCCCATTTGTAAAGACCACACAAGAATACATAAGCAAAGCGACATACACAAAAGAGTTTCGCATTACAAACGAGACGAAATTCAATAATAATATTTTCTATGTTGCAATCAATATGTGCAAACAACACGGTCAATGCACTCTAAAAATACCAAGTGTTGCAACCTAATGAGTAAACAGTATAGTCGCATTGTAATGCATTCTGCAAGGTCAGCAATCACTTTGATTGGCTGCCTTTATACTTTTCCGGGTTTTGACTGGAAATACACGGGGCGGAGTCATGAAAGAGTCAGTTAAACCAAAATGTATAAATACCCTTATATTTTCAATAAAGGACAGATTCAGAGCATACATGAACCAAACCTGTTGTGTTTTGTATCTCAACTAAATCATTCCGGCTGACTAAGCTTAATGATTAGCCCTCACAAAGGGGCTGTTTAAAAATGTAATTTGTCGCGTTCACATCAGTAGGCTGAGCGATGTGATCGTGTGTTAGGTGTTTCACATTAATTCTTTCTCTGTTTCCTTACGACACGGCAGACCTGCCGCTTGATGAATGTAAAGGACCAAACCTCCACATGGCGATCCTGCGGACCAAAACTTTTGATCCTGTCTGCTGATCCTATTTTCATTAAATTTTATTACTGCAGTCACGAACCAAATTTACTGGTACACACATCAAACTGTCCAATTGAACGAAGGACATAATTTCAAATCCTGCAGCAACAACATTTCATCAGCCCACTACTGCAAATTACTTCAATCACCTACGTGGCACCAGAGGACCAACTCACCGAATTCGTACCAAAAGCAGCATTTGACGCCCTCAAACTGAAGTACGAAAGGCTATTGAGAGCACAACAATACACACCAGCAGCCACCACGACGGACGATAGCACCCAACAACCAGCATACGTACCGACCCCAAAAGACGCGGGCCCCAAACCTATAACAATCGAAGAGTATAAGCGTCGACAGCAGGCGATAAAACGCCCTCTTACACCACCACCAAAAGAAAAAAGGAAACGCGCCGGCAGAAGATTCCAACAACGCAGAGCCAAGGCGATCTTATACCATCAGCTCAACCTGTCAACCAGCACAGACACAAAGAGGGAGGTACAGAAGCAGCTTATTAATTTGAAAAAACTTTAAAAATATATTAATTAATACTTTATCAAATACATATTACGTTTTTAAAATGGGAGTTTGGAGTAAAATACTTACCTCAATCACACTCGTATTCACAGGATACGAAGTGAACAATGCAATTGATAAAAAAAAATAAAGAAACTCCCAACTTCAATAATAATAATAATAATAACAATATTTTAAAAGACAACATTACAAGCACAAGCTATTTAGAAATTTTTCTAACAATAATTGTCACAATTATCATATTATCACTTATCATAAAGCAAATTTTCAACAAACTAAAGCGTAGCCTTGTTAGATAACAGGCACAAATATAAATATGAATAAAAATATATAATGGCCACATGGCAAAAAATTTATCAGCATATTTTAATTGAGAAAGAAAATTTCAATAGAGCATATAAATGCTTAAATAAAACTATAAAAATAAAAGAAGACACAGTGCAAAAGCATCTGCAAACACTATTCGTAACACTCGAATCAATACGAAGTATATTAAATGTATACAAAGAGAAATTATCAAAAGAACACAGAGATATATGTTTGGAAATTTTCTGGCATTTGCGAGACAAATTAATAAAAATTCTAGCGCATTACAACATTCATATGTCAATACTACACTCAATATTCACACCAATCACTTCGAATTCTGAAAATTCAAACACTGAATCCCATACCACAACAAGAGCCATGTCTGAATTCAATTTAGAAATGGCTACAAAAGCTATTCCCAACTTTTCGGGAAATCATAAAGAGTTAGAATCATTTCTAAAAATTGTAGAAATAGTCTACAATGGATTAACACCTACAGGCAAAATAGCACTGATTGACTTTATTATTTATGTAAAACTATCACAAATAGTACGAACGAACATAACTGCAATACAACCGCCCACAACACTAGAGGACCTAAAAAACTTATTGACAAATAAATATAAAAGCACGACAACTATACCAAAACTACAAAATCAACTAGCCAGCTTAACACAAAGAAACCTAAATATAACTAATTACAAAAATAAAATTCTCTATTTAATATCTGAACTAAATAAACTTCAAATATCACAAATTGGCCCTAATGCCACTACTGAACAAAAAGCACTCGTCACCCAACTAAATGAGCAATACAGCTTAACTGTATTTAAAAATGGTTTAAACGACCAATTCAAACAAACTGTTTTCTCCGCACTTCCAAAATCGCTAGACACAGCGGTGGACCTAGCCCTAGAACTTGAACAGGTTATTGAAAACAACAATTCAAGAGTTATGATTATCTCAAATAATAAACGATACAATAATCGCACCAATGACCAAAGGAGATACCCCAATAACAACAATTTTAGAAACAACAACAATTCAAGCAACAACAATTTCAACAGATATACTAACAATAATTTCAGAAATGACAATTATCCTAGGAATAATAACAACAATAACACTTTTCATAATAATAATAGTGTACAAAGACAAAACAATTATAACAACAACAACCGCAACAATTTTAGACCGACCAATAGTAATAACTACAACAACAGGCCCAATAATAATAGACAAGGTGCTCAATTCAACAGAAACGGTCGCCACGTAAATTTCCTGCAATTCCAGGGAAACGTAGGCGACCCGGAGGACGACAATTAACCTCCTCCGGGTATTCGCAAGATACAAATATAAATAAAATATATGTCATCACTCAGAATTTAACAAATTTCATTACAATTTTTAATACACAATTCAACAAACCCATGACATTTCTAATCGACACAGGAGCTGACATATCCATATGCAAAAACCCTTTCAACAATGAATTCGATTACGATAGTAACAATAAAAGCAATTTGACGGGAATCACAAAAGACAAAATCACTTCATTAGGTACAGCTAAGCTAACTTTTCAAGTAGGAAAAGATAGCACTAGCATTGATTTTCATTTAGTCACAGACGAATTCCCCACCACAACCGATGGAATTTTAGGCAGAGATTTTTTAGTCACACATTTATGCAAAATTGACTACGAAACATTCACTCTAACTGCAACAATTAACAACTATGAACACACATTAATAATAGATACACAAATACAGTCAAATAGAATCTTAGAAGTACCGCCCAGAACAGAGGTTATAGTACCAATAGATCTAAATATAAACGAAGATAGCATAATTTTAAATCAGGAAATAGAACAGGGAGTATTCCTAGCCAATTCAATAGCACCTGCAAAAGGCAATTGCCACATAAAAATCATAAATGTCAATAATCATACAGCTAAAATTAAACAAATAAAATGTATAACAGAGAATTTATCAGACTACAATATTATGACAGCATATCAAAAACCGAATATTTACAACAGCAACCGCTTCAATAAATTAATAAAAGAATTAAAATTAGGTAACGTAGACAAACAAACAGAAAACGAGCTACACGGAATACTCCAAAAGTATCAATCAATATTCCATCTCGAAGGCGAAAGTCTTTCCACAAACTCTTTTTATACACAAAAGCTAAATCTCATAGACAATTCACCAGTTTACATAAAAAATTATAGACTACCGTATTCGCAGCAGGAAGAAATTCAAAAACAAATAGAAAATTTAATTGAAGACGATATTATCGAACCATCAGTTAGCCCCTATAATTCCCCATTACTCCTAGTACCAAAAAAGAATGACGAAAATGGCAACCAAAAATGGCGACTAGTAGTAGACTATAGAAAACTAAACGACAAAATCGTCAACGACAAATCCCCATTAACAAGACTAGAAGACATCTTGGACACGCTTGGAAGAGCAAAATATTTCACAACTTTAGATATGACCAGTTCTTTTCACCAAATCCCACTAGACACCGACTCTAGACCACCAACAGCATTCTCCACACAAGATGGCCACTATCAGTTCAAACGACTACCTTTTGGATTAAAGATTTCATCAAATAGCTTCCAACGCATGTTGACAATAGCGCTATCAGGATTAAAATCAGAAGCTTTTCTCTATGTAGACGACATTATCGTATTTGGATGTTCAATCAAACACCATAACGAAAATTTAATAGAAGTATTTGAAAGATTAAAGAAATATAACCTAAAACTAAATGCCAGTAAATGTCAATTTTTGAAACCAGAAGTCCTCTACCTCGGACATTTAATCACTGATAAAGGTGTCAAAACTGACCCTGCCAAATGCGATACTGTACGCAAGTACCACACACCAACGAATGCAGATGAAACACGAAGATTCATTGCATTTTGCAATTACTATAGACGATTCATACCCGACTTTGCACTAACAGCAAAATGTTTAAACACACTGTTAAAAAAGGGACAACCATTCATTTGGTCAGAAGAATGCGAAAAAGCATTTAACACATTAAAAGACAAATTAATAAACCCACCTATTCTTCAATACCCAGATTTCGACAAACCATTTATATTAACAACTGACGCATCTGACTTTGCCCTAGGAGCGATACTATCGCAAGGCGAAATAGGTCATGATTTGCCAATCGCGTATGCAAGCAAAGCCTTACAAAAACACGACATCAACAAGCCCATAATTGAAAAAGAGTTATTAGCAATTCATTGGGGCATCACCCAATTCAGGACATACCTTTACGGCAGAAAATTTATAGTCGTAACCGACCACAGGCCGTTAGTTTCACTATTTACACATAGAAATCCGTCATCAAAAATGACAAGAATCAGAATAGATTTATCCGAATATGACTTCGAAATTATTTACAAACAAGGCAAAATAAACACGAACGCAGATGCACTGTCACGCATCAAAATAGATAGCGACACAGTTAAAGCAATGATACCCACTACAGAAAATGACGTGGAAGATATAAAAATTAACATATTAACAAGGAGCAAGGCCGCAAAAATTAATAAAAATGAAGAAATTAAGCATGCATGCAATAATGAAAATATAAAAGCGCAAAGAAATATAGAATATAAAGCGCATGAACATATACCCGGGAAACGCATTAAAGATACATCTCCTAAGAAGTCTGATCAACTTCACATATGGGAATGTACATCTTTTAATGACGTAAAGAATTTAAAAAAATTGAAATTTAAAATTGATAAAGAAAGTAACGTTACGATTGAAATAATTCATAAAGAAGTGCAAGTTACATGTAGCGATGACCCTTTGAAACTAGATTCAATGTTGGAGAAACTACATAGTGCTATGCACAATTCACATATAAAGGAGCTAGCCCTTTGTGAACAGGAATATATATTAAAGAATATAGATATGAATGCATTCAAAGAAAAATTTAATAAAATCGAAAACAAGAAAAGCGCGCCACTAAACATAATATTATATAGAGCTCCAGAAGAAATAAAAAGTACAATATTAAAATACAAATTAATAGATGAATTCCATACTTCCAACATATCAGGTCATTTAGGCGTTAGGAAGACAATTTTAAAATTGAAACAAAGATACACATGGAAAAACATGCCGCAAATGGTAAAAGAATTTATAAACAATTGCACGAAATGTGCACAGAATAAAACAACAAAACACATTAAAGAACCGCTCGTAGTGACAGACACGCCGACATCAACCTTCAGTACAGTCTCAATCGACACAATAGGCCCACTTCGTATCTCAAACGGCTACAGATACATATTAACGATGCAATGCGATTTATCGAAATTCGTCATAGCTCATCCCATTGAAACAAAAGACGCAAAAACAATTGCAACAACACTAGTCGAACAACTTATTCTGAAGCATGGCTTCATACAAACATTGAAATCAGACAGAGGCACAGAATTTGTTAATGAATTAATGCACAACGTGTGCACATTATTGAATACGAAGCAAATATTCTCAGCTCCGTACCACCATCAAACAATTGGGTCACTGGAACGAAACCACAGAAAATTAAACGAATATTTACTCACCTTTGCTGACGATTACGAATGGCATAAGTGGATACCATATTATACATTTGCATTTAACACAACACCACACACAGACACTGGTTATTCACCCTATGAATTGGTGTATGGAAAATTGCCGTCACTATCAAGCGACAAAATAAATAAAGAAAATAAATGTTATAACATTGACAATTATGCGAACGAATTGCATAGTCGTCTAAAAAACTCAATTACAAATGCCAGAAAACTAATAAACGCGGTAAAAATTAAAAGAAAACAAGAATATGACAAAAACACAAACAAATCAAATTTTGAAATCGGAGACATGGTGTACATAAAAAATGAAAATAAACTAAAACACCAGAGTCCATACCACGGGCCATACAACATTGTAAATACAAATGGAACAAATTCAATTGTTAAAATAAAAAATAAATGTAAAGAGTTCCACAATAACCAATTAAAAAAATACTTAGGCACATATGTAGAACAAAAACAAAATTGAATATAAATTAGGCATATGCAAACATTAGCTACTAATAAATACAAATATTTTACTCACACTTTCTAATCATATGTTACAAATAAGATACGCTAAGAAGATAACCAAAATAAACACACTTATATTTATGTACATACACTCACGTTACCATAAGTAAAAAAAAAAAAAAAAAAATTTTTTTAACAACAAACCCATATTATAAAAATAACAACACTCAAAAATTAAGTGTCATATTCTGTAAACACACAACACATAAAATGCAAACAAAAGCAAAAAAAAAAAATACATAACAATGTAAAGCGACTCCATGACTTCACCAAAAAAAAAATCATTCCGTTCATTCTTTTCACGTAATAAATTTTTCTCAAGGGCAAGGGTGTAGTGGTCCTACCTAAATGCCACTTACCAAGCACTCATAAATTATAATAAGCAAATTCATGAATTAGTCACATTTGTAAAGACCACACAAGAATACATAAGCAAAGCGACATACACAAAAGAGTTTCGCATTACAAACGAGACGAAATTCAATAATAATATTTTCTATGTTGCAATCAATATGTGCAAACAACACGGTCAATGCACTCTAAAAATAACAAGTGTTGCAACCTAATGAGTAAACAGTATAGTCGCATTGTAATGCATTCTGCAAGGTCAGCAATCACTTTGATTGGCTGCCTTTATACTTTTCCGGGTTTTGACTGGAAATACACGGGGCGGAGTCATGGAAGAGTCAGTTAAACCAAAATGTATAAATACCCTTATATTTTCAATAAAGGACATATTCAGAGCATACATGAACCAAACCTGTTGTGTTTTGTATCTCAACTAAATCATTCCGGCTGACTAAGCTTAATGATTAGCCCTCACAAAGGGGCTGTTTAAAAATGTAATTTGTCGCGTTCACATCAGTAGGCTGAGCGATGTGATCGTGTGTTAGGTGTTTCACATTAATTCTTTCTCTGTTTCCTTACGACACGGCAGACCTGCCGCTTGATGAATGTAAAGGACCAAACCTCCACAAGTTTAACATATTAAGTTAATAAACATTTTTTAGCTTAATGAGGTCTACATAAAGCCTTAACGGTATAACGGCAGTGCATTTAGAAGAAATCCGTAATGTTGTAATTTTATATTTAGGTGTAAAGTCGATTTTCTTGTATTTACACATTTAGCAGTCGATATCGAAATGCTTGAAATAACTGGTTTAACATATTTAAGTTAATAAACATTCTTTAACGAACTGCAGTTGATACAAAGCCATGGCGGCATAACGACAGTACATTTGGAAGAATTCCGTAATCTTATATTTAGGTAAAAAGTCGATTTTTTTGTATATACACATTTAGCAAACGATATCGAAATGCTTCAAATCATTAGTTTAACATATTTAAGTTAATAAACCTTCTTTAACGCACTGAAGTCTACATAAAGCCTTAACGGTATAACAGCACTGCATTTAGAAGAATTCCGTTATCTTATATTTTGGTATTAATTCGACTTCCTTGATATATACATATTAAGCAATCGATATCGAAATGCTTCAAAACATTAGTTTAACATATTTAAGTTAATTAACATTCTTTTTCATACTGAAGTCGTCAAAAGCCCTAACGGCATAACGGCAATGCATTTAGAAGAATTACGTAATCTTATATTTAGGTATGAATTCGATTTTCTTGTATATACTCATTTAGCAATCGATATCGAAATGCTTCAAATCATTAGTATAACATATTTAAGTTAATTAACCTTCTTTAACCTATTGAAGGTGATACAAAGCCATGGCGGCATAACGACAGACATTTGGAACAATTCCGTAATCTAATATTTAGGTACAAAGTCGATTTTCTTGTATTTACATATTTAGCAATCGATATCGAAATGCTTCAAATCATAAGTTTAACATATTTAAGTTAATTATTCCCCTCTATCTTACTGAAGTCTACATAAAAAGCCAACAGCACATTTGGAAAAATTCCGTATTCTTATATTTAGGTATAAAGTCGATTTTCTTGTATATAACATTTTGAATTAAGTTATAAAGCTTTAAATCTATAGTAATTAGACATATCTAAGTACTTACCCATTTTTTTCTGAATTTGTCAAATAGACTTTAACGTATAACCATGCTTAGATATTCGAATCTTTATTAGATAATTCATTTTCTTGAATTTTTGCATCGTTCGAAATGCTCAAATCTGTTAACTATTAAATTAGAAACTTCCCATGAGGTGAAAAACCAGGCGGCAAACGCCACATTTGAAAAAATGAACTTTTTTGGTGTGTTTTCTTGAATCATTTACTATTTCAAATGCTTCAAACTTAGTTTAACATATTAAGTTAAAAACTTTTTTGCTAATGAGGTACTAAACTTGGTTGGCAGTGTTTAAAAATCCGTAATGTTGAATTTTATATTTAGGGAAAACTTCGATACAATTTACTCAAGAAATGATCAAATTGGTTAACATATTTAAGTTTAAACATTTTTAACGAACTAGTTGAAAAAGCCATGCGGCTAAGACACATTTGGAAGAATTCCGTAATCTAATTTGGAAAAAGTCATTTTTTTGAATACCATTTAAGACGAAAGCTTCAACATTATTTAAATATTTAATAATAAATTCTTTAACCACTAAGTTAATAAAGAACGGATGAGATTTGAAAATTTTATCTTTTTTATTTAATTCGCTTTCTGTATATACACATTTGCAATCGATATCGAAATGCTTCAAAACATTAGTTTAACATATTTAAGTTAATTAACCCTCTTTTTCTACTGAAGTCTCAAAAGCCCTAACGGATAACGGCAGTGCATTAGAAGAATTCCGTTATCTTTATTAGGTATAAATCGATTTTTGTAATACCATTTAGCAATCGATATCGAAATGCTTCAAATCATTAGTTTTACATTTTAAATTTAATAAACCTTCTTAAACATGAAGTTATATAAACCTGACGGCATAACGGCAGCATTTGAAAATTGTTATCTTATATTTAGGTAAAATCGATTTTCTTGTATATACACATTTAGCATCGATATCGAAAAGTTTAACATATTAAGTTAATAAACATTTTTTAGCTTAATGAGGTCTACATAAAGCCTTAACGGTATAACGGCAGTGCATTTAGAAGAAATCCGTAATGTTGTAATTTTATATTTAGGTGTAAAGTCGATTTTCTTGTATTTACACATTTAGCAGTCGATATCGAAATGATTCAAATAACTGGTTTAACATATTTAAGTTAATAAACATTCTTTAACGAACTGCAGTTGATACAAAGCCATGGCGGCATAACGACCGTACATTTGGAAGAATTCCGTAATCTTATATTTAGGTAAAAAGTCGATTTTTTTGTATATACACATTTAGCAATCGATATCGAAATGCTTCAAATCATTAGTTTAACATATTTAAGTTAATAAAACTTCTTTAACGCACTGAAGTCTACATAAAGCCTTAACGGTATAACAGCACTGCATTTAGAAGAATTCCGTTATCTTATATTTAGGTATTAATTCGACTTTCTTGTATATACACATTTAGCAATCGATATCGAAATGCTTCAAAACATTAGTTTAACATATTTAAGTTAATTAACCCTCTTTTTCATACTGAAGTCGTCAAAAGCCCTAACGGCATAACGGCAGTGCATGTAGAAGAATTCCGTTATCTTCTATTCAGGTATAAAGTCGATATTGTTGTACATACACATTTAGCAATCGATATCGAAATGCTTCAAATCATTAGTTTTACATTTTAAGTTATTTAATAAACCTTCTTTAAACCACTGAAGTCTATATAAAGCCATGAACGGCATAACGGCAGTGCATTTAGAAGAATTCCGTTATCTTATATTTAGGTATAAATTCGATTTTCTTGTATATACACATTTAGCAATCGATATCGAAATGCTTCAAATCATTAGTTTAACATATTTAAGTTAATAAACCTTCTTTACGCACTAAAGTCTACATAAGCCTAACGGCATAACGGCAGTGCATTTAGAAGAATTCCTAATGTTTAATTTTATATTTAGGTGTAAAGTCGATTTTCTTGTATTTACACATTTAGCAGTCGATATCGAAATGCTTCAAATAACTGGTTTAACATATTTAAGTTAATAAACTTCTTTAACGAACTGCAGTTGATACAAAGCCATGGCGGCATAACGACAGTACATTTGGAAGAATTCCGTAATCTTATATTTAGGTAAAAAGTCGATTTTTTTGTATATACACATTTAGCAATCGATATCGAAATGCTTCAAATCATTAGTTTAACATATTTAAGTTAATAAACCTTCTTTAACGCACTGAAGTCTACATAAAGCTTAACGGTATAACAGCACTGCATTTAGAAGAATTCCGTTATCTTATATTTAGGTATAAATTCGACTTTCTTGTATATACTCATTTAGCAATCGATATCGAAATGCTTCAAACATTAGTTTAACATATTTAAGATTAATTAACCTTCTTTAACGTATTGAAGTTGGTCAAACGCCATGGCGGCATAACGACAGTACATTTGGAAGAATTCCGTAATCTTCATATTAGGTATTAAAGTCGATTTCTTGTATATACACATTTAGCAATCGATATCGAAATGCTTCAAATCATTAGTTTAACATATTTAAGTTATTTAACCTTCTTTAAATACTGAAGTCTGATATAAACCATGAACGGCATAACGGCAGTGCATTTAGAAGAATTCCGTAATCTTATATTTAGGTATAAAGTCGATTTTCTTGTATATACACATTTAGCAATCGATATCGAAATGCTTCAAATCATTAGTTTAACATATTTAAGTTAATAAACCTTCTTTAACGCACTGAAGTTACATAAAGCCTTAACGGCATAACGACAGTACATTTGGAAGAATTCCGTTAATTTATATTTAGGTATAAAGTCGATTTTCTTGTACATACACATTTAGCAATCGATATCGAAATGCTTCAAATCATAGTTTTACATTTTCAAGTTATTTAATAAACCTTCTTTAACGCACTGAAGTTTACATAAGCCATAACGGTATAACGACAGTACATTTGGAAAAATTCCGTATCTTATATTTAGGTATAAAAGTCGATTTCTTGTATATACACATTTAGCAATCGATATCGAAATGCTTCAAATCATTAGTTTAACATATTTAAGTTAATTAACCCTCTTTTTCTTACTGAAGTCTACAAAAGCTTAACGGTATAACGGCAGTGCATTTAGAAGAATTACGTAATCTTATATTTAGGTATAAATTCGATTTTCTTGTATATACTCATTTAGCAATCGATATCGAAATGCTTCAAATCATTAGTTTAACATATTTAAGTTAATAAACCTTCTTTAACTATTGAAGTGTACAAAGCCATGGCGGCATAACGACAGTACATTTGGAAGAATTCCGTAATCTTATATTTAGGTATAAAGTCGATTTTCTTGTATTACACATTTAGCAATCGATATCGAAATGCTTCAAATCATTAGTTTAACATATTTAAGTTAATTAACCTCTTTATCTTACTGAAGTTGACATAAACAAGCGGCATAACGGAGTGCATTTAGAAGAATTCCGTAATCTTATATTTAGGTATAAAGTCGATTTCTTGTATATACAATTTAGCAATCGATATCGAAATGCTTCAAATCATTAATTTAACATATTTAAGTTAATTATATCCTTCTTTATCTTACTGAAGTCTACATAAAGCCTTAACGGCATAACGACAGTACATTTGGAAGAATTCCGTAATCTTATATTTAGGTATAAAGTCGATTTTCTTGTATATACACATTTAGCAATCGATATCGAAATGCTTCAAATCATTAGTTTTACATTTTCAAGTTATTTAATAAACCTTCTTTAACGCACTGAAGTTACATAAAGCCATAACGGTATAACGCAGTGCATTTAGAAGAATTCCGTTATCTTATATTTAGGTATAAAATCGATTTTCTTGTATATACACATTTAGCAATCGATATCGAAATGCTTCAAATCATTAGTTTAACATATTTAAGTTAATTAACCCTTTTATCTTACTGAAGTCTGCAAAAGCCTTAACGGCATAACGGCAGTGCATTTAGAAGAATTACGTAATCTTATATTTAGGTATAATTCGATTTTCTTGTATATACTATATAGCAATCGATATCGAAATGCTTCAAATCATTATTTAACATATTTAAGTTAATAAACCTTCTTTAACGCACTGAAGTTAACATTAAGCCATGGCGGTATAACGGACAGTGCATTAGAAGAATTCCGTAATCTTATGTTTAGGTATAAATTCGATTTTGTTGTATATACACATTTAGCAATCGATATCGAGATGCTTCAACTCATTAGTTTAACATATTTAAGTTAATAAACATTCTTCAAGAACTGAAGTTGGCATAAAACATGGCGGCATAACGGCAGTGCATGTAGAAGAATACCGTTATCTTATATTTAGGTATAAAGTCGATTTTCTTGTATATACACATTTAGCAATCGATATCGAAATGCTTCAAATCATTAGTTTAACATATTTAAGTTAATTAACCTTCTTTATCTTACTGAAGTCTACATAAAGCCTTAACGGCATAACGGCAGTGCATTTGAAGAATTACGATCTTATATTTAGGTATGAATTCGATTTTCTTGTATATACACATTTAGCAATCGATATCGAAATGCTTCAAATCATTAGTTTAACATATTTAAGTTATTTATATCCTTTTAACGCACTGAAGTTAACATAAAGCCATGGCGGTATAACGGCAGTGCATGTAGAAGAATTCCGTTATCTTATAGTTAGGTAAAATCGATTTTCTTGTATATACACATTTAGCTATCGATATCGAAATGCTTCAAATCATTAGTTTAACATATTTAAGTTAATTAACCTTTTTTACTTATGAGTCTACATAAAGCCTTAACGGTATAACGGCAGTGCATTTAGAAGAATTCCGTAATCTTATATTTAGGTATAAAGTCGATTTTCTTGTATATACAATTAGCAATCGATATCGAAATGTTCAAATCATTATTTAACATATTTAAGTTAATAACCTTCTTTAACGATCTGAAGTTAACATAAAGCCATGGCCGCATAACGGGAGTGCATTAGAAGAATTCACTTATGTGGATAAATTCGATTTTGTTGTATATACACATTTAGCAATCGATATCGAGATGCTTCAACTCATTAGTTGAACATATATTTAAATTAATAAACTTTCTTCGAAGAACTGAAGTTGGCATAAAATCATGGCGGCATAACGGCAGTGCATGTAGAAGAATACCGTTATCTTATAGTTAGGTATAAAGTCGATTTTCTTGTATATATACATTTAGTAATCGATATCGAAATGCTTCAAATCATTAGTTTAACATATTTAAGTTAATTATCCTCTTTTTCTTACTGAAGTTTACATAAAGCCATAACGGTGTAACGGCAGTGCATTTGGAAGAATTCCGTAATCTTATATTTAGGAATAAAGTCGAATTTTTGTATATACACATTTAGCAATCGATATCGAGATGGTTCAACTCATTAGTTTAACATATTTAAGTTAATATACCTTCTTTAATGATCAGAAGTTTGCATATAGCCATGATGGCATAACGGCAGTGCATGTAGAAGAATTCCGTTATCTTATATTAAGTATAAAGTCGATTTTCTTGTATATACACATTTAGCTATCGATATCGAAATGCTTCAAATCATAAATTTAACATATTTATGTTAATTATTCCCCTCTATCTTACTGAAGTCTACATAAAGCCTTAAGGGCATAACGGCAGTGCGTTTAGAAGAATTCCGTTATCTTATATTTAGGCATAAATTCGATTTTCTTGTATATACACATTTAGCAAGCGATATCGAAATGTTTCAAATCATTAGTTTAGCATATTTAAGTTAATAAAGCTTCTTTAACGCACTGAAGTTAACATAAAGCCATGGCGGATTAACGGCAGTGCATGTAGAAGAATTCCTAATCTTATATTCAGGTATAAAGCCGATTTTCTTGTATATACACATTTAGCTATCGATATCGAAATGCTTTAAATCATTAGTTTAATATATTTAAGTTAACAAACCTTCTTTAACGAACTGAAGTTGACATAAAGCCATGGCGGATTAACGGCAGTGCATTTGGACGAATTCCGTTATCCTATGTTTTGGTATAAAGTCGATTTTCTTGTATATACTCATTTAGCAATCGGTATCGAAATGCTTCAAATCATTAGTTTAACATATTTAAGTTAATTAACCCTCTTTTTCATACTCAAGTCTACAAAAGCCTTAACGGCTTCCGTTATCTTTTATTTAGGTATAAAGTCGATATTGTTGTACATACACATATAGCAATCTATATCGAAATGCTTCAAATCATTAGTTTTACATTTTCAAGTTATTTATAATAAACCCTCTTTAACGCACTGAAGTTTACATAAAGCCTTAACGGTATAACTGCAGTGCATTTAAAAGAATTCCGTAATCTAATATTTAGGTACAAAGTCGATTTTATTGTATTTACACATTTAGCAATCGATATCGAAATGCTTCAAATCATAAATTTAACATATTTATGTTAATTATTCCCCTCTATCTTACTGAAGTCTACATAAAGCCTTAAGGGCATAACGGCAGTGCGTTTAGAAGAATTCCGTTATCTTATATTTAGGCATAAATTCGATTTTCTTGTATATACACATTTAGCAAGCGATATCGAAATGTTTCAAATCATTAGTTTAGCATATTTAAGTTAATAAAGCTTCTTTAACGCACTGAAGTTAACATAAAGCCATGGCGGATTAACGGCAGTGCATGTAGAAGAATTCCGTAATCTTATATTCAGGTATAAAGCCGATTTTCTTGTATATACACATTTAGCTATCGATATCGAAATGCTTCATATCATTAGTTTAACATATTAAGTTAATAAACATTTTTTAGCTCAATGAGGTCTACATAAAGCCTTAACGGTATAACGGCAGTGCATTTAGAAGAAATCCGTAATGTTATAATTTTATATTTAGGTATAAAGTCGATTTTGTTGTATTTACACATTTACCAGTCGATATCGAAATGCTTCAAACCATTGGTTTAACATATTTAAAATAACTAACCTTCTTTAACGTATTGTAGTTGATACAAACCATGGCGGCATAACGACAGTACATTTCGAAGAATTCCGTAATCTTATATTTAGGTATATGTAAAGTCGATTTTCTTGTATATACACATTTAGCGATCGATATCGAAATGCTTCAAATCATTAGTTTTACATTTTCAAGTTATTTATAATAAACCTTCTTTAACACACTAAAGTCTACATAAGACCTTAACGGTAAAACTGCAGTGCATTTAGAAGAATTCCGTAATCTTATATTAAGGTAAAAAGTCGATTTTCTTGTATTTACATATTTAGCAATCGATATCGAAATGCTCCAAATCATTAGTTTAACGTATTTTAGTTAAGTAACCATCCTTAACGTATTGAAGGTGAAATAAAGCCATGGCGGCGTAACGACAGTAATTTGGAGGAATTCCGTAGTCTTATATGAAGGTATAAAGTCGATTTTTTTTACATACACATTTAGCAATCGATGCCGATATGCTTCACATCATTAGTTTAACAGATTTAAGTTAATTAATCCTCTTTATCTTACTGAAGTCTACAAAAGACTTAACGGCATAACGGCAGTGCATTTGGAAGAGTTCCGTAATCTTATATTTAGGTATAAAGTCGATTTTGTTCAATATACGCATTAAGCAATCGGTATCGAAATGCTTCATATCGATAGTTTAACATATTTAAGTTAATAAACTTTCTTTAACGCACTGAGGTCTACATAAAGCCTTAACGGTATTACTGCACTGCATTTAGAAGAATTCCGTTATCTTATATTTAGGTATAAATTCGACTTTCTTGTATATACTCATTTAGCAAGCGATATCAAAATGCTTCAAATTATTAGTTTAACTTATTTAAGTTAATTATCCTTCTTTAACGAATTGAAGTTGACATAAAGCCATGGCGGCATAACGACAGTACTTAGGAAGAATTCCGTAATCTTATATTTAGGTATAAGGTCGATTTTCTTGTATATACTCATTTAGCAATCGATATCGAAATGCTTCAAATCATTAGTTTAACATATTTAAGTTAATAAACCTTCTTTAACTCACTGAAGTCTACATAAAGCCCTTATGGCATAACGGCAGTGCATTTGGAAGAGTTCCGTAATCTTATATTTAGGTATAAAGTCGATTTTGTCCAATATACGCATTTAGCAATCGATATCGAAATGCTTCAAATCATTAGTTTAACATATTTAAGCTAATAAACCTTCTTTAACGCACTGAAGTCTACATAAAGCCATAACGGCATAGCGGCAGTATATTTGGGTAATTCCCGTAATCTTTTATTTAGGTATAAAATCGATTTCCTTGTATATACACATTTAGCAATCGCTATCGAAATGCTTCAAATCATTAGTTTAACATATTTTAGTCAATAATCTATCTTTAGCGCACTAAAGTCTACATAAGGCCCTAATGGCATAACGGCAGTGCATTTAGAAGAATTCCATAATGTTATAATTTTATATTTAAGTATAAAGTCGATTTTCTTGTAATTACACATTTAGCAATCGATATCGAAATGCTTCAAACCATTAGCTTATCATTATTAAATAATTAACCTTCTTTACAGAAGCCATAACGGCATAACGGTAGTATATAGAGGTGATTTCTGTAATCTTTTATTTAGGTATAAAATCGATATCCTTGTATATAAACATATAGCAATCGATATCGAAATGCTTCAACTCATTAGTTTAACATATTTAAGTTAATAAACCTTCTTTAACTTTCATAACTGCAGTGCACGCAGAAGAATTCCATCATCTTATATTTAGGTATAAAGTCGATTTTCTTTTATATACACATTAAGATATCGATATCGAAATGCTTGAATTCATTAATTTAACATATTAAGTTAATAAACATTTTTTAGCTTACTGAAGTCTACATAAAGCATTAACGGTATAACGGCAGTGCATTTAGAAGAATTCCGTAATGTTATAATTTTATATTTAGGTATAAATTCGATTTTCTTGTAAACACACGTTTAGCAAGCGATATCGAAATGCTTCAAATCATTAGTTTAACATATTTAAGTAAATAAACTTTCTTTAACGAACTGAAGTTAATATAAAGCCATAACGGCATAACGGCAGTGCATTTGGAAGAATTCCGTATTCTTATATTTAGGTATAAATCGATTTTCTTGTATATATGCATTAAGCAATCGATATCGAAATGCTTCAAATAACTGGTTTAACATATTTAAGTTAATAAACCTTCTTTAACGAACTGAAGTTAATATAAAGCCATAACGGCATAACGGCAGTGCATTTGGAAGAATTCCGTAGTCTTATATTTAGGCATAAAGTCGATTTTTTTGTACATACACATTTTGCAATCGATATCGAAATGATTCAAATAACTGGTTTTGCATATTTAAGTTAATTAACCTTCTTTATCTTACTGAAGTTTACATAAAGCCATAACGGCATAACGGCAGTATATTTATATGAATTCCGTTATCTTATATTTAGGTATAAAGTCGATTTTGTTGTACATACACATTTAGCAATCGATATCGAAATGCTTCAAATCATTAGTTTAACATATTTAAGTTAATAAACCTTCTTTAACGTATTTAAGGTGATACAAAGCCATGGCGGCATAACGACAGTACACTTGGAACAATTCCGTAATCTTATATTTAGGTATAAAGTCGATTTTCTTGTATATACACATTAATCCTCTTTATCTTACTGAAGTCTACAAAAGCCTTAACGGCATAACGGCAGTGCATTTGGAAGAGTTCCGTAATCTTATATTTAGGTATAAAGTCGATTTTGTCCAATATACGCATTTAGCAATCGATATCGAAATGCTTCAAATCATTAGTTTAACATATTTAAGCTAATAAACCTTCTTTAACGCACTGAAGTCTACATAAAGCCTTAAGGGCATAACGGCAGTGCATGTAGAAGAATTCCGTAATCTTATATTCAGGTATAAAGTCGATTTTCTTGTATTTACATATTTAGCAATCGATATCGAAATGCTTCAAATCATTAGTTTAACATATTTTAGTTAATTAACCCTATGTATCTTCCTTGATGTAGACAAGCCTTAACGGCATAACGGCAGTGCATTTAGAAGCATTACGTAATCTTATATTTAGGTATAATCTTATATTTATATATAAAGTCGATATATATTTCGAAATGTTTCAAATCATTATTTTAACATATTTAAGTTAATAAACCTTCTTTAACGCACTGAAGTTAACATTAAGCCATGGCGGTATAACGGAAGTGCATATAGAAGAATTCCGTAGTCTTATGTTTAGGTATAAATTCGATTTTGTTGTATATACCCATATAGCAATCGATATCAAGATGCTTCAACTCATTAGTTTAACATATTTAAGTTAATAAACATTCTTCAAAGAACTGAAGTTGGCATAAAATCATGGCGGCATAACGGCAGTGCATGTAGAAGAATACCGTTATCTTATATTTAGGTATAAAGTCGATTTTCTTGTATATACACATTTAGCAATCGATTTCGAATTGCTTCAAAGCATTAGTTTAAGATATTTAAGTTAATTAACCTTCTTTATCTTACTGAAGTCTGCAAAAGCCTTAACGGCATAACGGCAGTGCATTTAGAAGAATTACGCATTCTTATATTTAGGTATGAATTCGATTTTCTTGTACATACTCATTTAGCAATCGATATCGAAATGCTTCAAATCATTAGTTTAACATATTTAAGTTAGTTAGGCTTCCTTAACGCACTGAAGTTAACATAAAGCCATGGCGGTATAACGGCAGTGTATGTAGAAGAATTCCGTAATCTTATGTATAGGCATAAATTCGATTTTGTTGTGTATACACATTTAGCTATCGATATCGAAATGCTTCAAATCATTAGTTTAACATATTAAGTTAATAAACATTTTTTAGCTTAATGAGGTCTACATAAAGCCTTAACGGTATAACGGCAGTGTATTTAGAAGAAATCCGTAATCTTATATTAAGGTATAAAGTCGATTTTCTTGTATATACATATATAGCAATCGATATCGAAATGCTTCAAATCATTACTTTAACATATTTAAGTGAATTAACCATCTTTAACGTATTGAAGGTGAAATAAAGCCCTGGCCGCATAACGACAGTACACTTGGGAGAATTCGATTTTGTTGTATATACACATTTAGCAATCGATATCGAGATGCTTCAACTCATTAGTTGAACATATATAAGTTAATAAACTTTCTTCGAAGAACTGAAGTTGGCATAAAATCATGGCGGCATAACGGCAGTGCATGTAGAAGAATACCGTTATCTTATAGTTAGGTATAAAGTCGATTTTCTTGTATATATACATTTAGTAATCGATATCGAAATGCTTCAAATCATTAGTTTAACATATTTAAGTTAATTATCCTCTTTTTCTTACTGAAGTTTACATAAAGCCATAACGGTGTAACGGCAGTGCATTTGGAAGAATTCCGTAATCTTATATTTAGGAATAAAGTCGAATTTTTGTATATACACATTTAGCAATCGATATCGAGATGGTTCAACTCATTAGTTTAACATATTTAAGTTAATATACCTTCTTTAATGATCAGAAGTTTGCATATAGCCATGATGGCATAACGGCAGTGCATGTAGAAGAATTCCGTTATCTTATATTAAGTATAAAGTCGATTTTCTTGTATATACACATTTAGCTATCGATATCGAAATGCCTTAAATCATTAGTTTAATATATTTAAGTTAACAAACCTTCTTTAACGAACTGAAGTTGACATAAAGCCATGGCGGATTAACGGCAGTGCATTTGGACGAATTCCGTTATCCTATGTTTTGGTATAAAGTCGATTTTCTTGTATATACTCATTTAGCAATCGGTATCGAAATGCTTCAAATCATTAGTTTAACATATTTAAGTTAATTAACCCTCTTTTTCATACTCAAGTCTACAAAAGCCTTAACGGCTTCCGTTATCTTTTATTTAGGTATAAAGTCGATATTGTTGTACATACACATATAGCAATCTATATCGAAATGCTTCAAATCATTAGTTTTACATTTTCAAGTTATTTATAATAAACCCTCTTTAACGCACTGAAGTTTACATAAAGCCTTAACGGTATAACTGCAGTGCATTTAAAAGAATTCCGTAATCTAATATTTAGGTACAAAGTCGATTTTATTGTATTTACACATTTAGCAATCGATATCGAAATGCTTCAAATCATAAATTTAACATATTTATGTTAATTATTCCCCTCTATCTTACTGAAGTCTACATAAAGCCTTAAGGGCATAACGGCAGTGCGTTTAGAAGAATTCCGTTATCTTATATTTAGGCATAAATTCGATTTTCTTGTATATACACATTTAGCAAGCGATATCGAAATGTTTCAAATCATTAGTTTAGCATATTTAAGTTAATAAAGCTTCTTTAACGCACTGAAGTTAACATAAAGCCATGGCGGATTAACGGCAGTGCATGTAGAAGAATTCCGTAATCTTATATTCAGGTATAAAGCCGATTTTCTTGTATATACACATTTAGCTATCGATATCGAAATGCTTCATATCATTAGTTTAACATATTAAGTTAATAAACATTTTTTAGCTCAATGAGCTCTACATAAAGCCTTAACGGTATAACGGCAGTGCATTTAGAAGAAATCCGTAATGTTATAATTTTATATTTAGGTATAAAGTCGATTTTGTTGTATTTACACATTTACCAGTCGATATCGAAATGCTTCAAACCATTGGTTTAACATATTTAAAATAACTAACCTTCTTTAACGTATTGTAGTTGATACAAACCATGGCGGCATAACGACAGTACATTTCGAAGAATTCCGTAATCTTATATTTAGGTATATGTAAGGTCGATTTTCTTGTATATACACATTTAGCGATCGATATCGAAATGCTTCAAATCATTAGTTTTACATTTTCAAGTTATTTATAATAAAGCTTCTTTAACACACTAAAGTCTACATAAGACCTTAACGGTAAAACTGCAGTGCATTTAGAAGAATTCCGTAATCTTATATTAAGGTAAAAAGTCGATTTTCTTGTATTTACATATTTAGCAATCGATATCGAAATGCTCCAAATCATTAGTTTAACGTATTTTAGTTAAGTAACCATCCTTAACGTATTGAAGGTGAAATAAAGCCATGGCGGCGAAACGACAGTAATTTGGAGGAATTCCGTAGTCTTATATGAAGGTATAAAGTCGATTTTTTTTACATACACATTTAGCAATCGATGCCGATATGCTTCACATCATTAGTTTAACAGATTTAAGTTAATTAATCCTCTTTATCTTACTGAAGTCTACAAAAGACTTAACGGCATAACGGCAGTGCATTTGGAAGAGTTCCGTAATCTTATATTTAGGTATAAAGTCGATTTTGTTCAATATACGCATTAAGCAATCGGTATCGAAATGCTTCATATCGATAGTTTAACATATTTAAGTTAATAAACTTTCTTTAACGCACTGAAGTCTACATAAAGCCTTAACGGTATTACTGCACTGCATTTAGAAGAATTCCGTTATCTTATATTTAGGTATAAATTCGACTTTCTTGTATATACTCATTTAGCAAGCGATATCAAAATGCTTCAAATTATTAGTTTAACTTATTTAAGTTAATTATCCTTCTTTAACGAATTGAAGTTGACATAAAGCCATGGCGGCATAACGACAGTACTTAGGAAGAATTCCGTAATCTTATATTTAGGTATAAGGTCGATTTTCTTGTATATACTCATTTAGCAATCGATATCGAAATGCTTCAAATCATTAGTTTAACATATTTAAGTTAATAAACCTTCTTTAACTCACTGAAGTCTACATAAAGCCCTAATGGCATAACGGCAGTGCATTTAGAAGAATTCCATAATGTTATAATTTTATATTTAGGTCTAAAGTCGATTTTCTTGTATTTGCACATTTAGCAATCGATATCCAAATGCTTCAAGCCATTAGCTTAACATATTTAAATAATTAGCCTTCTTTACAAAAGCCATAACGGCATAACGGCAGTATATTTGGGTAATTCCCGTAATCTTTTATTTAGGTATAAAATCGATTTCCTTGTATATACACATTTAGCAATCGCTATCGAAATGCTTCAAATCATTAGTTTAACATATTTTAGTCAATAATCTATCTTTAGCGCACTAAAGTCTACATAAGGCCCTAATGGCATAACGGCAGTGCATTTAGAAGAATTCCATAATGTTATAATTTTATATTTAAGTATAAAGTCGATTTTCTTGTAATTACACATTTAGCAATCGATATCGAAATGCTTCAAACCATTAGCTTATCATTATTAAATAATTAACCTTCTTTACAGAAGCCATAACGGCATAACGGTAGTATATAGAGGTAATTTCCGTAATCTTTTATTTAGGTATAAAATCGATATCCTTGTATATAAACATATAGCAATCGATATCGAAATGCTTCAACTCATTAGTTTAACATATTTAAGTTAATAAACCTTCTTTAACTTTCATAACTGCAGTGCACGCAGAAGAATTCCATCATCTTATATTTAGGTATAAAGTCGATTTTCTTTTATATACACATTTAGATATCGATATCGAAATGCTTGAATTCATTAATTTAACATATTAAGTTAATAAACATTTTTTAGCTTACTGAAGTCTACATAAAGCATTAACGGTATAACGGCAGTGCATTTAGAAGAATTCCGTAATGTTATAATTTTATATTTAGGTATAAATTCGATTTTCTTGTAAACACACGTTTAGCAAGCGATATCGAAATGCTTCAAATCATTAGTTTAACATATTTAAGTTAATAAACTTTCTTTAACGAACTGAAGTTAATATAAAGCCATAACGGCATAACGGCAGTGCATTTGGAAGAATTCCGTATTCTTATATTTAGGTATAAATCGATTTTCTTGTATATATGCATTAAGCAATCGATATCGAAATGCTTCAAATAACTGGTTTAACATATTTAAGTTAATAAACCTTCTTTAACGAACTGAAGTTAATATAAAGCCATAACGGCATAACGGCAGTGCATTTGGAAGAATTCCGTAGTCTTATATTTAGGCATAAAGTCGATTTTTTTGTACATACACATTTTGCAATCGATATCGAAATGATTCAAATAACTGGTTTTGCATATTTAAGTTAATTAACCTTCTTTATCTTACTGAAGTTTACATAAAGCCATAACGGCATAACGGCAGTATATTTATATGAATTCCGTTATCTTATATTTAGGTATAAAGTCGATTTTGTTGTACATACACATTTAGCAATCGATATCGAAATGCTTCAAATCATTAGTTTAACATATTTAAGTTAATAAACCTTCTTTAACGTATTTAAGGTGATACAAAGCCATGGCGGCATAACGACAGTACACTTGGAACAATTCCGTAATCTTATATTTAGGTATAAAGTCGATTTTCTTGTATATACACATTAATCCTCTTTATCTTACTGAAGTCTACAAAAGCCTTAACGGCATAACGGCAGTGCATTTGGAAGAGTTCCGTAATCTTATATTTAGGTATAAAGTCGATTTTGTCCAATATACGCATTTAGCAATCGATATCGAAATGCTTCAAATCATTAGTTTAACATATTTAAGCTAATAAACCTTCTTTAACGCACTGAAGTCTACATAAAGCCTTAACTGTATAACTGCACTGCATTTAGAAGAATGCCGTTATCTTATATTTAGGTATATATTCGACTTTCTTGTATATACTCATTTAGCAAGCGATATCAAAATGCTTCAAATCATTAGTTTAACTTATTTAAGTTAATTAACATTCTTTAACGAATTGAAGTGGACATAAAGCCATGGCGGCAAAACGACAGTACATTTGGAAGAATTCCGTATTCTTATATTTAGGTATAAAGTCGATTTTCTTTTATAAACACATTTAGATATCGATATCGAAATACTTGAATTCATTAATTTAACATATTAAGTTAATAAACATTTTTAAACTTACTGAAGTCTACATAAAGCCTTAACGGTATAACGGCAGTGCATTTAGAAGAATTCCATAACGTTATAATTTTATATTTAGGTATAAAGTCGATTTTCTTGTATATACACACATTTAGCAATCGATATTGAAATGCTTCAGCTCATTACTTTAACATATTTAAGTTAATAAACCTACTTAAACGATCTGAAGTGGGCATATAGCCATGGAGGCATAACTGCAGTGCACGTAGAAGAATTCCATAATCTTATATTTAGGTATAAAGACGATTTTCTTGTATATACATATTTAGCTATCGATATCGAAATGCTTCAAATCACTAGTTTAACATATTAAGTTAATAAACATTTTTTAGCTTACTAAAGTCTACATAAAGCCTTAACGGTATAACGGCAGTGCATTTAGAAGAATTCCGTAATGTTATAATTTTATATTTAGGTGTAAAGTCGATTTTCTTGTATTTACATATTTAGCAGTCGATATCGAAATGCTTCAAACCATTAGTTTAACATATTTAAAATTATTAACCTTCTTTAACGTTTTGAAGTTTATGCAAAGCGATGGCGGCATAACGACAGTACATCTGGAAGAATTCCGTAATCGTATATTTAGGTATAAAGTCGATTTTCTTGTATATACACATTTAGCAATCGATATCGAAATGCTTCAAATCATTAGTTTAACATATTTAAGTTAATAAAACTTCTTTAACTCACTCAAGTCTACATAAAGCCTTAACGGCATAACGGCAGTGCATTTAGAAGAATTATGTTATCTTATATTTAGGTATAAATTCGATTTTCTTGTATATACTCATTTAGCAAGCGATATCAAAATGCTTCAAATCATTAGTTTAACTTTTTTAAGTTAATTAACCTTCTTTAACGAATTGAAGTTGACATAAAGCCATGGCGGCATAACGACAGTACATGTAGAAGAATTCCGTAATCTTATATTTAGGTATAAATTCGATTTTGTTTTATATACACATTTAGCAATCGATATCGAAATGCTTCAAATCATTAGTTTAACATATTTAAGTTATTTAACCTTCTTTATCTTACTGAAGTTAACAAAAAGCCATAACGGCATAACGGCAGTGCATTTAGAAGAATTCCGTTATCATATATTTAGGTATAAAGTCGATTTTCTTGCTTATACACATTTAGCAATCGATATCGAAATGATTCAAATCATTAGTTTAACATATTTAAGTTAATAAACCTTCTTTACCGAACTGAATTTGGCATAAAGCCATGGCGGTATAATGGCAGTGCATTTAGAAGAATTCCGTAATCTTATATTTAGGTATAAAGTCGATTTTGTTGTATATACACATTTAGCAATCGATATCGAAATGCTTCAAATCATTAGTTTAACATATTTTAGTTAATTAACCTTCTTTAACTTACTGAACTTCACATAATGCCATAACTGTATAACGGCAGTGCATGTAGAAGAACTCCGTAATCTTATATTTAGGTATAAATTCGATTTTCTTGTATATACACATTTAGCAATCGATATCGAGATGCTTCAAATCATTAGTTTAACATATTTAGGTTAATAAACATTCTTTAACGAACTGAAGTTGGCATAAACTCCTGGCGGCATAACGATAGTGCATTTGGGAGAATTCCGTAATCTTATATTTAGGTGTAAAGTCGATTTTCTTGTATTTATATATTTAGCAATCGATTTCGAAATGCTTTAAATAATTAGTTTCACATATTTAAGTTAATTAGCATCCTATAACTTATTGAAGTTGATATAATGCCATGGCGGCATAACGGCAGTGCATTTAGAAGAACTCCGTAATCTTATATTTAGGTATAAATCGATTTTTTAAATCTACACAATAAGCAATCGATATCGAAAATCTTCAAGTCATTAGTTTAACATATTTAAGCTAATTAACCCTCTTTATCTTACTGAAGTCTACAAAAGCCTTAACGGCATAACGGCAGTGCATTCAGAGAAATTCCGTTATCATATATTTAGGTACAAAGTTCATTTTCTTGTATATATGCATTAAGCAATTGATTTCGAAATGCTTCAAATTAATGGTGTAACATATTTAAGTTAATAAACCTTCTTTAACGAACTGAAGTTAACATAAAGCCATAACGGCATAACGGCAGTGCATTTAGAAGAATTCCGTAAGCTTATATTTAGGTATAAAGTCGATTTTGTTGTATATACTCATTTAGCAATCGATATCTAAATGCTTCAAATCATTAGTTTAACATATTTAAGTTAATAAACCTTCTTTAACGTATTGAAGGTGATACAAAGCCATGGCGGCATAACGACAGTATATTTGGGACAATTCCGTAATCTTATATTTAGGTATAAAGTCGATTTTTTTGTATATACACATTTAGCAATCGATGCCGATATGCTTCATATCATAAGTTTAACAGATTTAAGTTAATTAATCCTCTTTATCTTACTAAAGTCTACAAAAGCCTTAACGGCATAACGGCAGTGCATTTGGAAGAGTTCCGTAATCTTATATTTAGGTATAAAGTCGATTTTGTTCAATATACGCATTTAGCAATCGATATCGAAATGCTTCAAATCATTAGTTTAACATATTTAAGATAATAAACCTTCTTTAACGCACTGAAGTCTACATAAAGCCTTAACGGTATAACTGAACTGCATTTAGAAGAATTCCGTTATCTTATATTTAGGTATAATTTCGACTTTCTTGTATATACTCATTTAGCAAGCGATATCAAAATGCTTCAAATCATTAGTTTAACTTTTTTAAGTTAATTAACCTTCTTTATCGAATTGAAGTTGACATAAGGCCATGGTGGCATAACGACAGTACATTTGGAAGAATTCCGTAATCTTATATTTAGGTATAAAGTCGATTTTCTTGTATATACACATTTAGCAATCGATATCGAAATGCTTCAAATCACTAGTTTAACATATTTAAGTTAATAAAACTTCTTTAACTCACTCAAGTCTACGTAAAGCCTTAACGGCATAACGGCAGTGCATTTAGAAGAATTATGTTATCTTATATTTAGGTACAAATTCGATTTTCTTGTATATACACATTTAGCAATCGATATCGAAATGCTTCAAATCATTAGCTTAACATATTTAAGTTAATAAACCTTCTTTAGCGCACTAAAGTCTACATAAGGCCCTAATGGCATAACGGCAGTGCATTTAGAAGAATTCCATAATGTTTTAATTTTATATTTAGGTATAAAGTCGATTTTCTTGTATTTACATATTTATTAGAAGAATTCCGTTATCTTATATTAAGGTATAAATTCGATTTTCTTGTATATACACATTTAGATATCGATATCGAAATGCTTGAATTCATTAATTTAACATATTAAGTTAATAAACATTTTTAATCTTACTGAAGTCTACATAAAGCCTTAACGGTATAACGGCAGTGCATTTAGAAGAATTCCGTAATGTTATAATTTTATATTTAGGTATAAATTCGATTTTCTTGTAAACACACATTTAGCAAGCGATATCGAAATGCTTCAAATCATTAGTTTAACATATTTAAGTTAATAAACTTTCTTTAACGAACTGAAGTTAATATAAAGCCATAACGGCATAACGGCAGTGCATTTGGAAGAATTCCGTAGTCTTATATTTAGGTATAAATCGATTTTCTTGTATATGTGCATTAAGCAATCGATATCGAAATGCTTCAAATAACTGGTTTAACATATTTAAGTTAATAAACCTTCTTTAACGAACTGAAGTTAATATAAAGCCATAACGGCATAACGGCAGTGCATTTGGAAGAATTCCGTAGTCTTATATTTAGGCATAAAGTCGATTTTCTTGTACATACACATTTTGCAATCGATATCGAAATGATTCAATTAACTGGTTTTGCATATTTAAGTTAATTAACCTTCTTTATCTTACTGAAGTTTACATAAAGCCATAACGGCATAACGGCAGTATATTTATATGAATTCCGTTATCTTATATTTAGGTATAAAGTCGATTTTGTTGTACATACACATTTAGCAATCGATATCGAAATGCTTCAAATCATTAGTTTAACATATTTAAGTAAATAAACCTTCTTTAACGTATTTAAGGTGATACAAAGCCATGGCGGCATAACGACAGTACACTTGGAACAATTCCGTAATCTTATATTTAGGTATAAATTCGACTTTCTTGTATATACTCATTTAGCAAGCGATATCAAAATGCTTCAAATCATTAGTTTAACTTATTTAAGTTAATTAACATTCTTTAACGAATTGAAGTGGACATAAAGCCATGGCGGCAAAACTACAGTACATTTGGAAGAATTCCTTATTCTTATATTTAGGTATAAAGTCGGTTTTCTTGTATATACACATTTAGCAATCGATGCCGATATGCTTCATATCATAAGTTTAACAGATTTAAGTTAATTAATCCTCTTTCTCTTAATAAAGTCTACAAAAGCCTTAACGGCATAACGGCAGTGCATTTGGAAGAGTTCCGTAATCTTATATTTAGGTATAAAGTCGATTTTGTTCAATATACGCATTTAGCAATCGATATCGAAATGCTTCAAATCATTAGTTTAACATATTTAAGATAATAAACCTTCTTTAACGCACTGAAGTCTACATAAAGCCTTAACGGTATAACTGAACTGCATTTAGAAGAATTCCGTTATCTTATATTTAGGTATAAATTCGACTTTCTTGTATATACTCATTTAGCAAGCGATATCAAAATACTTCAAATGATTAGTTTAACTTTTTTAAGTTAATTAACCTTCTTTAACGAATTGAAGTTGACATAAAGCCATGGCGGCATAACGACAGTACATTTGGAAGAATTCCGTAATCTTATATTTAGGTATAAAGTCGATTTTCTTGTATATACACATTTAGCAATCGATATCGAAATGCTTCAAATCACTAGTTTAACATATTTAAGTTAATAAACCTTCTTTAGCGCACTAAAGTCTACATAAGGCCCTAATGGCATAACGGCAGTGCATTTAGAAGAATTCCATAATGTTATAATTTTATATTTAAGTATAAAGTCGATTTTCTTGTAATTACACATTTAGCAATCGATATCGAAATGCTTCAAACCATTAGCTTATCATTATTAAATAATTAACCTTCTTTACAGAAGCCATAACGCCATAACGGTAGTATATAGAGGTAATTTCCGTAATCTTTTATTTAGGTATAAAATCGATATCCTTGTATATAAACATATAGCAATCGATATCGAAATGCTTCAACTCATTAGTTTAACATATTTAAGTTAATAAACCTTCTTTAACTTTCATAACTGCAGTGCACGCAGAAGAATTCCATCATCTTATATTTAGGTATAAAGTCGATTTTCTTTTATATACACATTTAGATATCGATATCGAAATGCTTGAATTCATTAATTTAACATATTAAGTTAATAAACATTTTTTAGCTTACTGAAGTCTACATAAAGCATTAACGGTATAACGGCAGTGCATTTAGAAGAATTCCGTAATGTTATAATTTTATATTTAGGTATAAATTCGATTTTCTTGTAAACACACGTTTAGCAAGCGATATCGAAATGCTTCAAATCATTAGTTTAACATATTTAAGTTAATAAACTTTCTTTAACGAACTGAAGTTAATATAAAGCCATAACGGCATAACGGCAGTGCATTTGGAAGAATTCCGTATTCTTATATTTAGGTATAAATCGATTTTCTTGTATATATGCATTAAGCAATCGATATCGAAATGCTTCAAATAACTGGTTTAACATATTTAAGTTAATAAACCTTCTTTAACGAACTGAAGTTAATATAAAGCCATAACGGCATAACGGCAGTGCATTTGGAAGAATTCCGTAGTCTTATATTTAGGCATAAAGTCGATTTTTTTGTACATACACATTTTGCAATCGATATTGAAATGATTCAAATAACTGGTTTTGCATATTTAAGTTAATTAACCTTCTTTATCTTACTGAAGTTTACATAAAGCCATAACGGCATAACGGCAGTATATTTATATGAATTCCGTTATCTTATATTTAGGTATAAAGTCGATTTTGTTGTACATACACATTTAGCAATCGATATCGAAATGCTTCAAATCATTAGTTTAACATATTTAAGTTAATAAACCTTCTTTAACGTATTTAAGGTGATACAAAGCCATGGCGGCATAACGACAGTACACTTGGAACAATTCCGTAATCTTATATTTAGGTATAAAGTCGATTTTCTTGTATATACACATTAATCCTCTTTATCTTACTGAAGTCTACAAAAGCCTTAACGGCATAACGGCAGTGCATTTGGAAGAGTTCCGTAATCTTATATTTAGGTATAAAGTCGATTTTGTCCAATATACGCATTTAGCAATCGATATCGAAATGCTTCAAATCATTAGTTTAACATATTTAAGCTAATAAACCTTCTTTAACGCACTGAAGTCTACATAAAGCCTTAACTGTATAACTGCACTGCATTTAGAAGAATGCCGTTATCTTATATTTAGGTATATATTCGACTTTCTTGTATATACTCATTTAGCAAGCGATATCAAAATGCTTCAAATCATTAGTTTAACTTATTTAAGTTAATTAACATTCTTTAACGAATTGAAGTGGACATAAAGCCATGGCGGCAAAACGACAGTACATTTGGAAGAATTCCGTATTCTTATATTTAGGTATAAAGTCGATTTTCTTTTATAAACACATTTAGATATCGATATCGAAATGCTTGAATTCATTAATTTAACATATTAAGTTAATAAACATTTTTAAACTTACTGAAGTCTACATAAAGCCTTAACGGTATAACGGCAGTGCATTTAGAAGAATTCCATAACGTTATAATTTTATATTTAGGTATAAAGTCGATTTTCTTGTATATACACACATTTAGCAATCGATATTGAAATGCTTCAGCTCATTACTTTAACATATTTAAGTTAATAAACCTACTTAAACGATCTGAAGTGGGCATATAGCCATGGAGGCATAACTGCAGTGCACGTAGAAGAATTCCATAATCTTATATTTAGGTATAAAGACGATTTTCTTGTATATACATATTTAGCTATCGATATCGAAATGCTTCAAATCACTAGTTTAACATATTAAGTTAATAAACATTTTTTAGCTTACTAAAGTCTACATAAAGCCTTAACGGTATAACGGCAGTGCATTTAGAAGAATTCCGTAATGTTATAATTTTATATTTAGGTGTAAAGTCGATTTTCTTGTATTTACATATTTAGCAGTCGATATCGAAATGCTTCAAACCATTAGTTTAACATATTTAAAATTATTAACCTTCTTTAACGTTTTGAAGTTTATGCAAAGCGATGGCGGCATAACGACAGTACATTTGGAAGAATTCCGTAATCGTATATTTAGGTATAAAGTCGATTTTCTTGTATATACACATTTAGCAATCGATATCGAAATGCTTCAAATCATTAGTTTAACATATTTAAGTTAATAAAACTTCTTTAACTCACTCAAGTCTACATAAAGCCTTAACGGCATAACGGCAGTGCATTTAGAAGAATTATGTTATCTTATATTTAGGTATAAATTCGATTTTCTTGTATATACTCATTTAGCAAGCGATATCAAAATGCTTCAAATCATTAGTTTAACTTTTTTAAGTTAATTAACCTTCTTTAACGAATTGAAGTTGACATAAAGCCATGGCGGCATAACGACAGTACATGTAGAAGAATTCCGTAATCTTATATTTAGGTATAAATTCGATTTTGTTTTATATACACATTTAGCAATCGATATCGAAATGCTTCAAATCATTAGTTTAACATATTTAAGTTATTTAACCTTCTTTATCTTACTGAAGTTAACAAAAAGCCATAACGGCATAACGGCAGTGCATTTAGAAGAATTCCGTTATCATATATTTAGGTATAAAGTCGATTTTCTTGCTTATACACATTTAGCAATCGATATCGAAATGATTCAAATCATTAGTTTAACATATTTAAGTTAATAAACCTTCTTTACCGAACTGAATTTGGCATAAAGCCATGGCGGTATAATGGCAGTGCATTTAGAAGAATTCCGTAATCTTATATTTAGGTATAAAGTCGATTTTGTTGT
>JAPZAG010000716.1:0-55139 GCA_027475135.1 Bactrocera correcta
AAGAATTCCGTGATCTTATATTTAGGTATAAATTCGATTTTCTTGAATACACATTTAGCAATCGATATCGAAATGCTTCAAATCATTAGTTTAACATATTTAAGTTAATAAACCTTCTTTAACGAACTTAAGTCTACATAAAGCCCTAATGGCATAACGGCAGTGCAGTTAGAAGAATTCCATAATGTTATAATTTTATATTTAGGTATAAAGTCGATTTTCTTGTATATATGCATTAAGCAATCGATATCGAAATGCTTCAAACCATTAGTTTAACATATTTAAGTTAATAAACCTTCTTGAAAGCACTGAAGTCTACATAAAGCCTTAACGGCATATCGGCAGTGCATTTAGAAGAATTCCGTTATCTTATAGTTAGGTATAAAGTCGATTTTCTTGTATATACACATTTAGCAATCGATATCGAAATGCTTCAAATCATTAGTTTAAAATATTTAAGTTAATAAACCTTCTTTAACGCACTGAAGTCTACATAAAGCCTTGACGGTATAACTGCACGGCATTTAGAAGAATACCGTTATCTTATATTTAGGTATAAAATCGACTTTCTTGTATTTGCACATTTAGCAGTCGATATCGAAATGCTTTAAACCATTAGTTTAACATATTTAAAATAATTAACCTTCTTTAACGTATTGAAGTTGATACAAAGCCATGGCGGCATAATGACAGTACATTTGGAAGAATTCCGTAATCTTATATTTAGGTATAAAGTCGATTTTCTTGTATATACACATTTAGCAATCGATTTCGAAATGCTTCAAATCATTAGTTTAACATATTTAAGTTAATAAACCTTCTAACGCACTGAAGTCTATATAAAGCGTTAACGGCATAACGGCAGTGCATTTAGAAAAATTCCGTTATCTTATATTTAGGTATAAAGTCGATTTCCTTGTATATATGCATTCAGCAATCGATATCGAAATGCTTCAAACCATTAGTTTAACATATTTAAGTTAATAAACCTTCTTTAACTCACTGAGGTCTACATAAAGCCATAACGGCATAACGGCAGTGCATTTAGAAGAATTACGTAATCTTATATTTACGTATGAATTCGATTTTCTTGTATATACACATTTAGCAATCGATATCGAAATGCTTCAAATCATTAGTTTAACATATTTAAGTTAATAAACCTTCTTTAACGCACTTATGTCTACATAAAGCCCTAATGGCATAAAGGCAGTGCATTTAGAAGAATTCCGTTATCTTATATTTAGGTATAAATTCTATTTTCTTGAATACACATTTAGCAATCGATATCGAAATGCTTCAAATCATTTGTTTAGCATATTTAAGTTAATAAACCTTCTTTAACTCACTGAGGTCTACATAAAGCCATAACGGCATAACGGCAGTGCATCTAGAAGAATTACATAATCTTATATTTAGGTATGAATTCGATTTTCTTGTATATACACATTTAGCAATCGATATCGAAATGCTTCAAATCATTAGTTTAACATATTAAGTTAATAAACATTTTTTAGCTTACTGAAGTCTTCATAAAGACTTAGCGGTATAACGGCAGTGCATTTAGAAGAATTCCGTAATGTTATAATTTTATATTAAGGTGTAAAGTCGATTTTCTTGGATTTACACATTTAGCAATCTATATCAAAAATCTGCAAATAACTGGCTTAGCAGAATTAGGTTAATTAAATTTCTTTATCTTACTGAAGTTTAACTAAAGCCATAACGGCAGTATATTTGGGCGAAATCCGTAATCTTTTATTTAGATATAAAATCGATTTTCTTGTATATACACATTTCGCAATCGATATCGAAATGCTTCAACTCATTAGTTTAACATATTTAAGTTAATAAACCTTCTTTAACGATCTGAAGTTGGCATAACGGTAGTGGATGTAGAAGAATTCCGTGATCTTATATTTAGGTATAAATTCGATTTTCGTGTATACACATTTAGCAATCGATATCGAAATGCTTCAAATCATTAGTTTAACATATTTAAGTTAATAAACCTTCTTTAACGCACTTAAGTCTACATAAAGCCCTAATGGCATAACGGCAGTGCAGTTAGAAGAATTCCATAATGTTATAATTTGATATTTAGGTATAAAGTCAATTTTCTTGTATATATGCATTAAGCAATCGATATCGAAATGCTTCAAACCATTAGTTTAACATATTTAGGTTAATAAACCTTCTTTAACTCACTGAAGTCTACATAAAGCCTTAACGGCATAACGGCAGTGCATTTAGAAGAATTCCGTTATCTTATAGTTAGGTATAAAGTCGATTTTCTTGTATATACACATTTAGCAATCGATATCGAAATGCTTCAAATCATTAGTTTAACATATTAAGTTAATAAACATTTTTTAGCTTACTGAAGTCTACATAAAGCCTTAACGGTATAACGGCAGTGCATTTAGAAGAATTCCGTAATGTTATAATTTTATATTTAGGTGTAAAGTCGATTTTCTTGTATTTACACATTTAGCAGTCGATATCGAAATGCTTTAAACCATTAGTTTAACATATTTAAAATAATTAACCTTCTTTAACGTATTGAAGTTGATACAAAGCCATGGCGGCATAACGACAGTACATTTGGAAGAATTCCGTAATCTTATATTTAGGTATAAAGTCTATTTTCTTGTATATACACATTTAGCAATCGATATCGAAATGCTTCAAATCATTAGTTTAAAATATTTAAGTTAATAAACCTTCTTTAACGCACTGAAGTCTACATAAAGCCTTGACGGTATAACTGCACTGCATTTAGAAGAATACCGTTATCTTATATTTAGGTATAAATTCGACTTTCTTGTATTTACACATTTAGCAGTCGATATCGAAATGCTTTAAACCATTAGTTTAACATATTTAAAATAATTAACCTTCTTTAACGTATTGAAGTTGATACAAAGCCATGGCGGCATAATGACAGTACATTTGGAAGAATTCCGTAATCTTATATTTAGGTATAAAGTCGATTTGCTTGTATATACACATTTAGCAATCGATTTCGAAATGCTTCAAATCATTAGTTTAACATATTTAAGTTAATAAACCTTCTTTAAACGCACTGAAGTCTACATAAAGCGTTAACGGCATAACGGCAGTGCATTTAGAAAAATTCCGTTATCTTATATTTAGGTATAAATTCGATTTTCTTGTATATACATATTTCGCAAGCGATATCGAAATGCTTCAAATCATTAGTTTAACATATTTAAGTTAATAAACCTTCTTTAACGTATTGAAGTTGATATAAAGCCATAACGACAGCACATTTGGAAGAATTCCGTAGTCTTATATTTAGGTATAAGTCGATTTTCTTGTATATATGCATTCAGCAATCGATATCGAAATGCTTCAAAGCATTAGTTTAACATATTTAAGTTAATAAACCTTCTTTAACTCACTGAAGTCTACATAAAGCCTTAACGGCATAACGGCAGTGCATTTAGAAGAATTCCGTTATCTTATAGTTAGGTATAAAGTCGATTTTCTTGTATATACACATTTAGCAATCGATATCGAAATGCTTCAAATCATTAGTTTAACATACTAAGTTAACAAACATTTTTTAGCTTACTGAAGTCTACATAAAGCCTTAACGGTATAACGGCAGTGCATTTAGAAGAATTCCGTAATGTTATAATTTTATATTTAGGTGTAAAGTCGATTTTCTTGTATTTACACATTTAGCAGTCGATATCGAAATGCTTTAAACCATTAGTTTAACATATTTAAAATAATTAACCTTCTTTAACGTATTGAAGTTGATACAAAGCCATGGCGGCATAACGACAGTACATTTGGAAGAATTCCGTAATCTTATATTTAGGTATAAAGTCTATTTTCTTGTATATACACATTTAGCAATCGATATCGAAATGCTTCAAATCATTAGTTTAAAATATTTAAGTTAATAAACCTTCTTTAACGCACTGAAGTCTACATAAAGCCTTGACGGTATAACTGCACTGCATTTAGAAGAATACCGTTATCTTATATTTAGGTATAAATTCGACTTTCTTGTATTTACACATTTAGCAGTCGATATCGAAATGCTTTAAACCATTAGTTTAACATATTTAAAATAATTAACCTTCTTTAACGTATTGAAGTTGATACAAAGCCATGGCGGCATAATGACAGTACATTTGGAAGAATTCCGTAATCTTATATTTAGGTATAAAGTCGATTTGCTTGTATATACACATTTAGCAATCGATTTCGAAATGCTTCAAATCATTAGTTTAACATATTTAAGTTAATAAACCTTCTTTAGCGCACTGAAGTCTACATAAAGCGTTAACGGCATAACGGCAGTGCATTTAGAAAAATTCCGTTATCTTATATTTAGGTATAAATTAGATTTTCTTGTATATACATATTTCGCAAGCGATATCGAAATGCTTCAAGTCATTAGTTTAACATATTTAAGTTAATTAACCTTCTTTAACGTATTGAAGTTGATATAAAGCCATAACGACAGTACATTTGGAAGAATTCCGTAGTCTTATATTTAGGTATAAAGTCGATTTTCTTGTATATATGCATTAAGCATTCGATATCGAAATGCTTCAAATAACTGGTTTAACATATTTAAGTTAATAAACCTTCTTTAACGAACTGAAGTTAATATAAAGCCATAACGGCAGTGCATTTAGAATAATTACGTAATCTTATATTTAGGTATGAATTCGATTTTCTTGTATATACTCATTTACAAATAGATATCGAAATGCTTCAAACCATTAGTTTAAAATATTTAAAATAATTAACCTTCGTTAACGTATTGAAGTTGATACAAAGCCATGGCGCCATAACGGCAGTGCATGTAGATGAATTCCGTAATCTTATATTTAGGTATGTAGTCGATTTTCTTGGATTTACACATTTAGAAATATATATCGAAAATCTTCAAATAACTGGTTTAGCATATTTAGGTTAATTAACCTTCTTTATCTTACTGAAGTTTTAATAAAGCCATAACGGCATAACGGCAGTATATTAGGGTGAATTCCGTAATCTTTTATTTAGGTATAAAATCGATTTTTTTGTATATACACATTTAGCAATCGATATCGAAATGCTTAAACTCTTCTTCTTTAACCTTCTCTAACGAACTGAAGTTAATATGAAGCCATAACAGCAGTGCATTTAGAAGAATTACGTAATCTTATATTTAGGTATGAATTCGATTTTCTTGTATATACTCATTTGGCAATCGATATCGAAATGCTTCAAATGATTAGTTTAACATATTTAAGTTAATAAAGCTTTTTTAACGCCTGAAGTTAACATAAATCCATGGCGCTATAATGGCAGTGCATGTAGAAGAATTCCGTAATCTTATATTTAGGTATGTAGTCGATTTTCTTGGATTTACACATTTAGCAATCGATATCGAAAACTTTCAAATAACTGGTTTAGCATATTTAGGTTAATTAACCTTCTTTATCTTACTGAAGTTTAAATAAAGCCATAACGGCATAAAGGCAGTATATTTGGGTGAATTCCGTATTCTTATAATTAGGTATAAAGTCGATTTGCTTGTATATACACATTTAGCAATCGATATCGAAATGCCTCAAATCATAAGTTTAACATATTTAAGTTAATTAATTTTCTTTGTCTTACTGAAGTCTACAAAAGCCTTAACGGCATAACGGCAGTGCATTTAGAAGAATTCCCTTATCTTATATTTAGGTATAAATTCGATTTTCTTGTATATACACATTAAGCAATCGATATCGAAATGCTTCAAATCATTAGTTTAACATACTTAAGTTAATCAACCTTCTTAAACGTATTGGAGGTGACACAAAGCCATGGCGGCATAACGGCAGTGCATTTAGAATAAATCCGTAGTCTTATATTTAGGTTTAGCCGCTAGAGCGTTAGCAAAGTTGAAACAAAAATGTGACTATTGCCAAGCCCCTGATAGGAGTAGAAGAAAGATTGAAGACTTTCCTGAAAGCTCTTTAAATTATCTAACCAATGCTTTATGTTTGACCCACCTCATTCCTATAGTTTAGCCGTTAGAGCGTTAGCAAAGTTGAAACAAAAATGTGACTATTGCCAAGCGCTTGGTAGCAGTAGAAGAAAGATTGAAGACTTTCCTGAGAGCCCTTTAAATTATCTAACCAATGCTTTATGTTTGACCCACCTCGTTCCAACAGTTTAGCCGCTAGAGCGTTAGCAAAGTTGAAACAAAAATGTGACTATTGCCAAGCCCCTGGTAGGAGTAGAAGAAAGATTGAAGTCTTTCCTGAGAGTTCTTTAAATTATCTAACCAATGCTTTATGTTTGACCCAAACAAAAATGTGACTATTGCCAAGCGTTTGGTAGCAGTAGAAGAAAGATTGAAGACTTTCCTGAGAGCCCTTTAAATTATCTAACCAATGCTTTATGTTTGACCCACCTCGTTCCAACAGTTTAGCCGCTAGAGCGTTAACAAAGTTGAAACAAAAATGTGACTATTGCCAAGCCCCTGGTAGGAGTAGAAGAAAGATTGAAGTCTTTCCTGAGAGTTCTTTAAATTATCTAACCAATGCTTTATGTTTGACCCACATCGTTCCAATAGTTTAGCCTCAGAGCGTTAGCAAAGTTGAAACAAAAATGTGACTATTGCTAAGCCCCTGGTAGGAGTAGAAGAAAGATTGAAGACTTTCCTGAGCGCTCTTTAAATTATTTAACCAATGCTTCATGTTTGACACACCTCGTTCCAATAGTTTAGCCGCTAGAGCGTTAGCAAAGTTGAAACAAAAATGTGACTATTGCCAAGCCCCTGATAGGAGTAGAAGATAAATTGGGGTCTCTCGGAGAGCTCTTTAAATTATCTAACCAATGCTTTACGTTTGACCCACCTCTTTCTAATAGTTTTGCCGCTAGAGCGTTATCAAAAGTGAAACAAAAATATGACTATGGCCAAGCCCCTGATAGGAGTAGAAGAAAGATTGAAGACTTTCCTGAAAGCTCTTTAAATTATCTAACCAATGCTTTATGTTTGACCCACCTCGTTCCTATAGTTTTGCCGTTAGAGCGTTAGCAAAGTTGAAACAAAAATGTGACTATTGCCAAGCGCTTGGTAGCAGTAGAAGAAAGATTGAAGACTTTCCTGAGAGCCCTTTAAATTATCTAACCAATGCTTTATGTTTGACCCACCTCGTTCCAACAGTTTAGCCGCTAGAGCGTTAGCAAAGTTGAAACAAAAATGTGACTATTGCCAAGCCCCTGATAGGAGTAGAAAAAAACTTGGGGTCTCTCCTGAGAGCTCTTTAAATTATCTAACCAATGCTTTATGTTTGCCCACCTCGTTCCAATAGTTTAGCCTCAGAGCGTTAGCAAAGTTGAAACAAAAATGTGACTATTGCCAAGCCCCTGGTAGGAGTAGAAGAAAGATTGAAGACTTTCCTGAGAGCTCTTTAAATTATCTAACCAATGCTTTATGTTTGACCCACCTCGTTCCAATAGTTTAGCCGCTAGAGCGTTAGCAAAGTTGAAACAAAAATGTGACTATTGCCAAGCCCCTGGTAGGAGTAGAAGAAAGATTGAAGACTTTCCTGAGAGTTCTTTAAATTATCTAACCAATGCTTTATGTTTGACCCACATCGTTCCAATAGTTTAGCCTCAGAGCGTTAGCAAAGTTGAAACAAAAATGTGACTATTGCTAAGCCCCTGGTAGGAGTAGAAGAAAGATTGAAGACTTTCCTGAGCGCTCTTTAAATTATCTTACCAATGCTTAATGTTTGACCCACCTCGTTCTAATAGTTTAGCCGCTAGAGCGTTAGCAAAGTTGAAACAAAAATGTGACTATTGCCAAGACAATGGTAGGAGTAGAAGAACAATTGGGGACTTTCCTGAGAGCTCTTTAAATTATCTAACCAATGTTTTATGTATGACCCACCTCGTTCCTATAGTTTAGCCGCTAGAGCGTTAGCAAAGTTGAAACAAAAATGTGACTATTGCGAAGCGCCTGGTAGGAGTAGAAGAAAAATTGAGGACTTTCCTGAGAGCTTTTTAGATTATGTAACCAATGCTTTATGTTTGACCCACCTCGTTCCAATAGTTTAGCATCAAAGCGTTAGCAAAGTTGAAACAAAAATGTGACTATTGCCAAGACAATGGTAGGAGTAGAAGAACAATTGGGGACTTTCCTGAGAGCTCTTTAAATTATCTAACCAATGCTTTATGTTTGACCCACCTCGTTCCAATAGTTTAGCCGCTAGAGCGTTAGCAAAGTTGAAACAAAAATGTGACTATTACCAAGCCAATGGTAGGAGTAGAAGAAAAATTGGGGACTTTCCTGAGAGCTCTTTAAATTATCTAACCAATCCTTAATGTTTGACCCACCTCGTTCCAATAGTTTAGCCGCTAGAGCGTTAGCAAAGTTGAAACAAAAATGTGACTATTGCTAAGCCCCTGGTAGGAGTAGAAGAAAGATTGAAGACTTTCCTGAGAGCTCTTTAAATTATTTAACCAATGCTTCATGTTTGACACACCTCGTTCCAATAGTTTAGCCGCTAGAGCGTTAGCAAAGTTGAAACAAAAACGTGACTATTGCCAAGCCCCTGATAGGAGTAGAAGATAAATTGGGGTCTCTCGGAGAGCTCTTTAAATTATCTAACCAATGCTTTACGTTTGACCCACCTCTTTCTAATAGTTTTGCCGCTAGAGCGTTATCAAAAGTGAAACAAAAATATGACTATGGCCAAGCCCCTGATAGGAGTAGAAGAAAGATTGAAGACTTTCCTGAAAGCTCTTTAAATTATCTAACCAATGCTTTATGTTTGACCCACCTCGTTCCTATAGTTTAGCCGTTAGAGCGTTAGCAAAGTTGAAACAAAAATGTGACTATTGCCAAGCGCTTGGTAGCAGTAGAAGAAAGATTGAAGACTTTCCTGAGAGCCCTTTAAATTATCTAACCAATGCTTTATGTTTGACCCACCTCGTTCCAACAGTTTAGCCCAAGCGTTAGCAAAGTTGAAACAAAAATGTGACTATTGCCAAGCCCCTGTAGGAGTAGAAGAAAATTGAGCTTTCCTGAGAGTTCCTTAAATTATCTAACCAATGCTTTATGTTTGACCCACTCGTTCCAATAGTTTAGCCTCAGAGCGTTAGCAAAGTTGAAACAAAAATGTGACTATTGCTAAGCCCCTGGTAGGAGTAGAAGAAAGATTGAAGACTTTCCTGAGCGCTCTTTAAATTATCTTACCAATGCTTAATGTTTGACCCACCTCGTTCTAATAGTTTAGCCGCTAGAGCGTTAGCAAAGTTGAAACAAAAATGTGACTATTGCCAAGACAATGGTAGGAGTAGAAGAACAATTGGGGACTTTCCTGAGAGCTCTTTAAATTATCTAACCAATGTTTTATGTATGACCCACCTCGTTCCTATAGTTTAGCCGCTAGAGCGTTAGCAAAGTTGAAACAAAAATGTGACTATTGCGAAGCGCCTGGTAGGAGTAGAAGAAAAATTGAGGACTTTCCTGAGAGCTTTTTAGATTATGTAACCAATGCTTTATGTTTGACCCACCTCGTTCCAATAGTTTAGCCGCTAGAGCGTTAGCAAAGTTGAAACAAAAATGTGACTATTGCCAAGCCCCTGATAGGAGTAGAAGAAAGATTGAAGACTTTCCTGAGAGCTCTTTAAATTATCTAACCAATGCTTTATGTTTGACCCACCTCGTTCCAATAGTTTAGCCGCTACAGCGTTAGCAAAGTTGAAACAAAAATGTGACTATTGCCAAGACAATGGTAGGAGTAGAAGAACAATTGGGGACTTTCCTGAGAGCTCTTTAAATTATCTAACCAATGTTTTATGTATGACCCACCTCGTTCCTATAGTTTAGCCGCTAGAGCGTTAGCAAAGTTGAAACAAAAATGTGACTATTGCCAAGCGCCTGGTAGGAGTAGAAGAAAAATTGAGGACTTTCCTGAGAGCTTTTTAGATTATGTAACCAATGCTTTATGTTTGACCCACCTCGTTCCAATAGTTTAGCATCAAAGCGTTAGCAAAGTTGAAACAAAAATGTGACTATTGCCAAGCCCCTGGTAGGAGTAGAAGAAAGATTGAAGACTTTCCTGAGAGATCTTTTAATTATCTAACCAATGCTTAATTCTTGACCCACCTCTTTCTAATAGTTTAGCCGCTAGAGCGTTATCAAAAGTGAAACAAAAATATGACTATGGCCAAGCCCCTGATAGGAGTAGAAGAAAGATTGAAGACTTTCCTGAAAGCTCTTTAAATTATCTAACCAATGCTTTATGTTTGACCCACCTCGTTCCAATAGTTTAGCCGCTAGAGCGTTAGCAAAGTTGAAACAAAAATGTGACTATCGCTAAGCGCTTGGTAGCAGTAGAAGAAAGATTGAAGACTTTCCTGAGAGCCCTTTAAATTATCTAACCAATGCTTTATGTTTGACCCACCTCGTTCCAATAGTTTAGCCGCTAGAGCGTTAGCAAAGTTGAAACAAAAATGTGACTATCGCTAAGCGCTTGGTAGCAGTAGAAGAAAGATTGAAGACTTTCCTGAGAGCCCTTTAAATTATCTAACCAATGCTTTATGTTTGACCCACCTCGTTCCAATAGTTTAGCCGCAGAGCGTTAGCAAAGTTGAAACAAAAATGTGACTATTGCCAAGCCCCTTTGGGAGGAGTAAAGAAAGATTGAAGTCTTTCTGAGAGCGCTTTAAATTATCTAGCCAATGCTTTATGTTTGACCCACCTCGTTCCAATAGTTTAGCCTCAGAGCGTTAGCAAAGTTGAAACAAAAATGTTTACTATTGCCAAGCCCCTGGTAGGAGTAGAAGAAAGATTGAAGACTTTTCTAGAGTTCTTTAAATTATCTAACCAATGCTTTATGTTTGCCCACCTCGTTCCAATAGTTTAGCCTCAGAGCGTTTTCAAAGCTTTAAACAAAAATGTGACTATTGCCAAGCCCCTGATAGGAGTACAAGAAAGGGTTGAAGATTTTACTGAGAGATCTTTAAATTATCTAACCAATGCTTTATGTTTGCCTCACCTCGTTCCAATAGTTTAGCCTCAGAACGTTAGCAAAGTTGAAACAAAAATGTGACTATTGCCAAGCCCATGGTAGGAGTACAAGAAGATTGAAGACGTTACTGAGAGCTATTTAAATTATATAACCAATGCTTTATGTTTGCCCACCTCGTTCCAATAGTTTAGCCTCAGAGCGTTAGCAAAGTTGAAACAAAAATGTGACTATTGCCAAGCCCATGGTAGGAGTTGAAGAAAAGCGTTTTCTGAGAGCTCTTTAAATTATCTAACCAATGCTTTATGTTTGACCCACCTCGTTCCAATAGTTTAGCCGCTAGAGCGTTAGCAAAGTTGAAACAAAAATGTGACTATTGCTAAGCCCCTGAGCAGTAGAAGAAAGATTGAAGACTTTCCTGAGAGCTCTTTAAATTATCTAACCAATGCTTTATGTTTGACCCACCTCGTTCCAATAGTTTAGCCTCAGAGCGTTAGCAAAGTTGAAACAAAAATGTGACTATGCTAAGCCTTGGAGCTAGAAGAAAGATTGAAGACTTTCCTGAGAGCCCTTTAAATTATCTAACCAATGCTTTATGTTTGACCCACCTCGTTCCAATAGTTTAGCCGCTAGAGCGTTAGCAAAGTTGAAACAAAAATGTGACTATTGCCAAGCCCTGGTAGGAGTAGAAGAAAGATTGAAGACTTTCCTGAGAGCCCTTTAAATTATCTAACCAATGCTTAATGTTTGACCCACCTCGTTCCAATAGTTTAGCCTCAGAGCGTTAGCAAAGTTGAAACAAAAATGTGACTATTGCCAAGCCCCTGGTAGGAGTAGAAGAAAGATTGAAGACTTTCCTGAGAGCTCTTTAAATTATCTAACCAATGCTTTATGTTGACCCACCTCGTTCCAATAGTTTAGCCTCAGAGCGTTAGCAAAGTTGAAACAAAAATGTGACTATTGCCAAGCCCCTGATAGGAGTAGAAGAAAGATTGAAGACTTTCCTGAGAGCTCTTTAAATTATCTTACCAATGCTTTATGTTTGACCCACCTCGTTCCAATAGTTTAGCCTCAGAGCGTTAGCAAAGTTGAAACAAAAATGTGACTATTGCCAAGCCAATGGTAGGAGTAGAAGAAAGATTGAAGACTTTCTGAGAGCTCTTTAAATTATCTAACCAATGCTTTATGTTTGACCCACCTCGTTCCAATAGTTTAGCCTCAGAGCGTTAGCAAAGTTGAAACAAAAATGTGACTATTGCCAAGCCCATGGTAGGAGTAGAAGAAAGATTGAAGTTTTTCTGAGAGCTCTTTAAATTATCTAACCAATGCTTTATGTTTGACCCACCTCGTTCCAATAGTTTAGCCTCAGAGCGTTAGCAAAGTTGAAACAAAAATGTGACTATTGCCAAGCCCCTGAAGGAGTAGAAGAAAGATTGAAGTTTTTCCTGAGAGCTCTTTAAATTATCTTACCAATGCTTTATGTTTGACCCACCTCGTTCAATAGTTTAGCCTCAGAGCGTTAGCAAAGTTGAAACAAAAATGTGACTATTGCCAACGTAGGACTAAAAGAAAGATTGAAGACTTTCCTGAGAGCTCTTTAAATTATCTAACCAATGCTTTATGTTTGACCCACCTCGTTCCAATAGTTTAGCCTCAGAGCGTTAGCAAAGTTGACACCAAAATGTGACTATTGCCAAGCCCTGATAGGAGTAGAAGAAAAATTGGGGAATTTCCTGAGAGCTCTTTAAATTATCTAACCAATGCTTAATGTTTGACCCACCTCGTTCCAATAGTTTAGCCGCTAGAGCGTTAGCAAAGTTGAAACAAAAATGTGACTATTGCCAAGCCCTGATAGGAGTAGAGGAAAAATTGGGGACTTTCCTGAGAGCTCTTTAAATTATCTTACCAATGTTTTTTGTTTGACCCACCTCGTTCAAATTGTTTAGCCTCAGAGCGTTAGCAAAGTTGAAACAAAAATGTGAGTAGGACTAAAAGAAAGATTGAAGACTTTCCTGAGAGCTCTTTAAATTATCTAACCAATGCTTTATGTTTGACACACCTCGTTCCAATAGTTTAGCCTCAGAGCGTTAACAAAGTTGATACAAAAATGTGACTATTGCCAAGCTCCTGATAGGAGTAGAAGAAAGATTGAAGACTTTCCTGAGAGCTCTTTAAATTATCTAACCAATGCTTAATGTTTGACCCACCTCGTTCCAACAGTTTAGCCGCAGAGCGTTAGCAAATTTGAAACAAAAATGTGACTATTGCCAAGCCCCTGGTAGGAGTAGAAGAAAGATTGAAGACTTTCCTGAGAGTTCTTTAAATTATCTAACCAATGCTTTATGTTTGACCCACATCGTTCCAATAGTTTAGCCTCAGAGCGTTAGCAAAGTTGAAACAAAAATGTGACTATTGCTAAGCCCCTGGTAGGAGTAGAAGAAAGATTGAAGACTTTCCTGAGAGCTCTTTAAATTATCTAACCAATGCTTAATGTTTGACCCACCTCGTTCCAACAGTTTAGCCGCTAGAGCGTTAGCAAAGTTGAAACAAAAATGTGACTATTGCCAAGCCAATGAAAGGAGTAGAAGAAAGATTGATGACTTTTCTGAGAGCTCTTTAAATTATCTTACCAATGCTTTATGTTTGACACCCCTCGTTCCAATGGTTTAGCCGCTAAAGCGTTAGCAAAGTTGAAACAAAAATGTGACTATTGCCAAGCCCCTGATAGGAGTAGAAGAAAACCTGGGGTCTCTCCTGAGAGCTCTTTAAATTATCTAACCAATGCTTTATGTTTGACCCACCTCGTTCCAATAGTTTAGCCTCAGAGCGTTAACAAAGTTGAAACAAAAATGTGACTATTGCCAATCCCCTGATAGGAGTAGAAGAAAGATTGAAGATTTTTCTGAGAGCTCTTTAAATTATCTTACCGATGCTTTATGTTTGCCTCACCTCTTTCCAATAGTTTAGCCTCAGAGCGTTAGCAAAGTTGAAACAAAAATGTGACTATTGCCAAGCCCCTGGTAGGAGTACAAGAAGGATTGAAGACGTTACTGAGAGCTCTTTAAATTATATAACCAATGCTTTATGTTTGCCTCACCTCGTTCCAATAGTTTAGCCTCAGAGCGTTAGCAAAGTTGAAACAAAAATGTGAGTAGGACTAAAAGAAAGATTGAAGACTTTCCTGAGAGCTCTTTAAATTATCTAACCAATGCTTTATGTTTGACCCACCTCGTTCCAATAGTTTACGCTAGAGCGTTAGCAAAGTTGAAACAAAAATGTGACTATTGCCAAGCCAATGGTAATAGTAGAAGAAAAATTGGGGACTTTCCTGAGAGCTCTTTAAATTATCTAACCAATGCTTTATGTTTGATCCACCTCGTTCCAATAGTTTAGCCGCTAGAGCGTTAGCAAAGTTGAAACAAAAATGTGACTATTGCCAAGCCAATGGTAGGAGTAGAAGAAAGATTGAAGACCTTCCTGAGAGCTCTTTAAATTATCTAACCAATGCTTAATGTTTGATCCACCTCGTTCCAATAGTTTAGCCGCTAGAGCGTTAGCAAAGTTGAAACAAAAATGTGACTATTGCCAAGCCAATGGTAGGAGTAGAAGAAAAATTGGGGACTTTCCTGAGAGCTCTTTAAATTATCTAACCAATGCTTTATGTTTGACCCACCTCGTTCCAATAGTTTAGCCGCTAGAGCGTTAGCAAAGTTGAAACAAAAATGTGACTATTGCCAAGCCAATGGTAGGAGTAGAAGAAAGATTGAAGACTTTCCTGAGAGCTCTTTAAATTATCTAACCAATGCTTAATGTTTGACCCACCTCTTTCCAATAGTTTAGCCGCTAGAGCGTTAGCAAAGTTGAAACAAAAATGTGACTATTGCCAAGCCCTGGATAGGAGTAGAAGAAAAATTGGGGACTTTCCTGAGAGCTCTTTAAATTATCTTACCAATGTTTTTTGTTTGACCCACCTCGTTCAAATTGTTTAGCCTCAGAGCGTTAGCAAAGTTGAAACAAAAATGTGAGTAGGACTAAAAGAAAGATTGAAGACTTTCCTGAGAGCTCTTTAAATTATCTAACCAATGCTTTATGTTTGACACCCCCTCGTTCCAATAGTTTAGCCTCAGAGCGTTAACAAAGTTGATACAACAATGTGACTATTGCCAAGCCCCTGATAGGAGTAGAAGAAAGATTGAAGACTTTCCTGAGAGCTCTTTAAATTATCTAACCAATGCTTAATGTTTGACCCACCTCGTTTCAATAGTTTAGCCGCTAGAGCGTTAGCAAAGTTGAAACAAAAATGTGACTATTGCCAAGCAAATGGTAGGAGTAGAAGAAAAATTGGGGACTTTCCTGAGAGCTCTTTAAATTATCTAACCAATGCTTTATGTTTGACCCACCTCGTTCCAATAGTTAAGCCGCTAGAGCGTTAGCAAAGTTGAAACAAATATGTGACTATTGCCAAGCCAATGGTAGGAGTAGAAGAAAGATGGAAGACTTTCCTGAGAGCTCTTTAAATTATCTAACCAATGCTTATGTTTGACCCACCTCGTTCCAATAGTTTAGCCGCTAGAGCGTTAGCAAAGTTGAAACAAAAATGTGACTATTGCCAAGCCAATGGTAGGAGTAGAAGAAAAATTGGGGACTTTCCTGAGAGCTCTTTAAATTATCTAACCAATGCTTTATGTTTGGCCCACCTCGTTCCAATAGTTTAGCCTCAGAGCGTTAGCAAAGTTGAAACCAAAATGTGACTATTGCCAAGCCCCTGGTAGGAGTAGAAGAAAGATTGAAGACTTTCCTGAGAGCTCTTTAAATTATCTAACCAATGCTTTATGTTTGACCCACCTCTTTCTAATAGTTTAGCCTCAGAGCGTTATCAAATTTGAAACAAAAATGTGACTATTGCCAAACCCTTGGAAGAAATGGAAGAAAAATTGGGGACTCTCCTGAGAGCTCTTTAAATTATCTAACCAATGCTTAATGTTTGACCCACCTCGTTCTAATAGTTTAGCCGCAAGAGAGTTAGCAAAGTTGAAACAAAAATGTGACTATTGCCAAGCCCCTGATAGGAGTAGAAAAAAAATTGGGGACTTTCCTGAGAGCTCTTTAAATTATCTTACCAATGTTTTATGTTTGACCCACCGCGTTCAAATTGTTTAGCCTCAGAGCGTTAGCAAAGTTGAAACAAAAATGTGACTATTGCCAAGCCAATGGTAGGAGTAGAAGAAAGATTGAAGACTTTCCTGAGAGCTCTTTAAATTATCTAACCAATGCTTAACGTTTGACCCACCTCGTTCCAATAGTTTAGCCGCTAGAGCGTTAGCAAAGTTGAAACAAAAATGTGACTATTGCCAAGTTCCTGATAGGAGTAGAAAAAAAATTGGGGACTTTCCTGAGAGCTCTTTAAATTATCTTAACCAATGTTTATGTTTGACCCACCTCGTTCAAATTGTTTAGCCTCAGAGCGTTAGCAAAGTTGAAACAAAAATGTGAGTAGGACTAAAAGAAAGATTGAAGACTTTTCTGAGAGCTCTTTAAATTATCTAACCAATGCTTTCTGTTTGACACACCTCGTTCCAATAGTCTAGCCTCAGAGCGTTATCAAAGTTGAAACAAAAATGTGACTATTGCCAAGCCCCTGATAGGAGTAGAAGAAAGATTGAAGACTTTCCTAAGAGCTCTTTAAATTATCTAACCAATGCTTAATGTTTGACCCACCTAAATTATCTAACCAATGTTTTATGTTTGACCCACCTCGTTCAAATTGTTTAGCCTCAGAGCGTTATCTAAGTTGAAACAAAAATGTGACTATTGCCAAGCCAATGAAAGGAGCAGAAGAAAGATTGAAGACTTTCCTGAGAGCTCTTTAAATTATCTAACCAATGCTTTATGTTTGACCCACCTCGTTCAAATTGTTTAGCCTCAGAGCGTTATCTAAGTTGAAACAAAAATGTGACTATTGCCAAGCCAATGAAAGGAGTAGAAGAAAGATTGATGACTTTTCTGAGAGCTCTTTAAATTATCTAACCAATGCTTTATGTTTGACCCACCTCGTTCCAATAGTTTAGCCTCAGAGCGTTAACAAATGTGAAACAAAAATGTGACTATTGCCAAGCCCCTCGTAGGTGTAGAAGAAAGATTGAAGACTTTCCTGAGAGCTCTTTAAATTATCTAACCAATGCTTAACGTTTGACCCACCTCGTTCCAATAGTTTAGCCGCTAGAGCGTTAGCAAAGTTGAAACAAAAATGTGACTATTGCCATGCCCCTGATAGGAGTAGAAAAAAAATTGGGGACTTTCCTGAGAGCTCTTTAAATTATCTAACCAATGCTTTATGTTTGACACACCTCGTTCCAATAGTTTAGCCTCAGAGCGTTAACAAAGTTGATACAAAAATGTGACTATTGCCAATCCCCTGATAGGAGTAGAAGAAAGATTGAAGACTTTCCTGAGAGCTCTTTAAATTATCTAACCAATGCTTAATGTTTGACCCATCTCGTTCCAATAGTTTAGTCGCTAGAGCATTAGCAAAGTTGAAACAAAAATGTGACTATTGCCAAGCCCCTGGTAGGAGTACAAGAAGGATTGAAGACGTTACTGAGAGCTCTTTAAATTATCCAACCAATGCTTTATGTTTGACCCACCTCGTTCCAATAGTTTAGCCGCTAGAGCGTTAGCAAAGTTGAAACAAAAATGTAACTATTGCCAAGCCCCTGATAGGAGTAGAATAAAAATTGGGGACTTTCCTGAGAGCTCTTTAAATTATCTTACCAATGTTTTATGTTTGACCCACCTCGTTCAAATTGTTTAGCCTCAGAGCGTTTGCAAAGTTGACACCAAAATGTGACTATTGCCAAGCCCCTGATAGGAGTAGAAGAAAGATTGAAGACTTTCCTGAGAGCTCTTTAAATTATCTAACCAATGCTTTATGTTTGACCCACCTCGTTCCAATAGTTTAGCCGCTAGAGCGTTAGCAAAGTTGAAACAAAAATGTGACTATTGCCAAGCCAATGGTAGGAGTAGAAGAAAAATTGGGGACTTTCCTGAGAGCTCTTTAAATTATCTAACCAATGCTTAATGTTTGACCCACCTCGTTCCAATAGTTTAGCCGCTAGAGCGTTAGCAAAGTTGAAACAAAAATGTGACTATTGCCAAGCCCCTGATAGGAGTAGAAGAAAAATTGGGGACTTTCCTGAAGCTCTTTAAATTATCTTACCAATGTTTTTTGTTTGACCCACCTCGTTCAAATTGTTTAGCCTCAGAGCGTTAGCAAAGTTGAAACAAAAATGTGAGTATGACTAAAAGAAAGATTGAAAACTTTCCTGAGAGCTCTTTAAATTATCTAACCAATGCTTTATGTTTGACACACCTCGTTCCAATAGTTAGCAAAGTTGAAACAAAAATGTGACTATTGCCAAGCCCCTGATAGGAGTAGAAGAAATATTGAAGACTTTCCTGAGAGCTCTTTAGACTATCTAACCAATGCTTAACGTTTGACCACCTCGTTCCAATAGCTTAGCCGCTAGAGCGTTAGCAAAGTTGAAACAAAAATGTGACTATTGCCAAGCCAATGGTAGGAGTAGAAGAAAAATTGGGGACTTTCCTGAGAGCTCTTTAAATTGTCTAACCAATGCTTAATGTTTGACCCAACTCGTTCTAATAGTTTAGCCGCTAGAGCGTTAGCAAAGTTGAAACAAAAATGTGACTATTGCCGAGCCCCTGGTAGGAGTAGAAGAAAGGTTGAAGACTTTCCTGAGAGCTCTTTAGATTATCTAACCAATGCTTTATGTTTGACCCACCTCGTTCCAATAGTTTAGCCTCAGAGCGTTATCAAAAGTGAAACAAAAATGTGACTATTTCCAAGCCTCTGATAGGAGTAGAAGAAAGGGTGACGATTTTTAGTTTAGCTGCTTAAGCGTTGCTAACACTATTAGAACGAGGTGAGTCACACATAAAGCATTGGTTAGATAATTTAAAGAGCTCTTAGAAAAATCTTCACTCTTTCTTCTACTCCTATCAGAGGCTTGGAAATAGTCACATTTTTGTTTCACTTTAGCTGCTAAAGCGTTGCTAACGCTATTAGAACGAGGTGAGTCACACATAAAGCATTGGTTAGATAATTTAAAGAGCTCTTAGAAAAATCTTCACTCTTTCTTCTACTCCTATCAGAGGCTTGGAAATAGTCACATTTTTGTTTCACTTTTGATAATACATAAAGCATTGGTTGGATAATTTAAAGAGCTTTCAGGAAAGTCTTCAATCTTTCTTCTACTCCTATCAGGGGCTTGGCAATAGTTAAATTTTTGTTTCTACTTTGCTAACGCTCTAGAGGTAAAACTGTTGGAACGAGGTGAGTCAAACGTAAAGCATTGGTTAGATAATTTAAAGAGCTCTCAGGAAAGTCTTCAATCTTTCTTCTACTTCTATCAGGGGCTTGGCAATAGTCACATTTTTGTTTCAACTTTGCTAACGCTCTAGCGGCTAAACTATTGGAACGAGGTGGGTCAAACATTAAGCATTGGTTAGATAATTTAAAGAGCTCTCAAGAAGGTCCCCAATTTTTCTTCTGCTCCTACCAGGGGCTTGGCAATAGTCACATTTTTGTTTCAATTTTGCTAACGCTCTGAGGCTAAACTATTGGAACGAGGTGGGTCAAACATAAAGCATTGGTTAGATAATTTAAAGAGCTCTCAGGAAAGTCTTCAATCTTTCTTCTACTCCTATCAGGGGCTTAGCAATAGTCACATTTTTGTTTCAACTTTGTTAACGCTCTGAGGCTAAACTATTGGAACGAGCTGGGTCAAACATAAAGCATTGGTTGGATAATTTAAAGAGCTCTTAGGAAAGTCTTCACTCTTTCTTCTACTCCTATCAGGGGCTTGGCAATAGTCACATTTTTGTTTCACTTTTGATAACGCTCTAGCGGGTAAACTATTTGAACGAGGTGAGTCAAACATAAAGCATTGGTTAGATAATTTAAAGAGTTTTCAGGAAAGTCTTCAATCTTTCTTCTGCTCTAACCAGGCGCTTGGCAATAGTCACATTTTTGTTTCAACTTTTCTAACGCTCTGGTGGCTAAACTATTGAAACGAGGTATGCCGAACTTAAAGCATTGGTTAGATAACTTAATAACTATAACTGTTTGAACGAGGTGGGTCAAACATAAAGCATTGGTTAGATAATTTAAAGAGCTCTCAGGAAAGTCTTCAATTTTTCTTTTACTCCTACCAGGCGCTCCGCAATAGTCACATTTTTGTTTCAACTTTGCTAACGCTCTAGTGGCTAATTTATTGAAACGAGGTGGGTCGAACATAAAGCATTGGTTAGATAATTTATACTAATGAGTTGAACCATCTCGATATCGATTGCTAAATGTGTATATACAACAAAATCGACTTTATACCTAAATATAAGATTACGAAATTCTTCCAAATGCAATGCCGTTATACCGTTATGGCTTTACGTAAACTTCAGTCAGATAAAGAAGGTTAATTAACTTAAATATGTTAAACTAATGAATTGAAGCATCTCGATATCGATTGCTAAATGTGTATATATAACAAAATCGACATTATACCTAAATATAAGTTTACAGAATTCTTCCAAATGCACTGGCGTTATACCGTTATGGCGTTACGTAAACTTCTGTCAGATAAAGAAGGTTAATTAACTTAAATATGTTAAACTAATGATTTGAAGCATCTCGTTATCGATTGCTAAATGTGTATATACAACAAAATCGACATTATACCTAAATATAAGACAACGGAATTCTTATAAATGCACTGCCGTTATGCCGTTAAGGCTTTATGTAGATTTCAGTAAGACAGAGAGGCTTAATTAACTTAAATATGTTAAACTAATGATTTGAAGCATTTCGATATCGATTGCTAAATGTGTATATACAAGAAAATCGACTTTATACCTAAATAAAAGATTACAGAATTCTTCTAAATGCACTCCCGTTATGCCGCCATGGCTTTACGTAAACTTCAGTAAGAAAATAAGGTTAATTAACTTAAATATGTTAAACTTATGATTTGAAGCATTTCGTTATCAATTGCTAAATGTGTATATACAAGAAAATCGACTTTATACCTAAATATAAGATTACGGAATTCTTCTAAATGCACTGCCGTTATGCCGCCATGGCTTTATGCCAACTTCCGTTCGTTTAAGAAGGTTAATTAACTTAAATATGTTAAACTAATGATTTGAAGCATTTCGATATCGATTGCTAATTGTGTATATACAAGAAAATCGAATTTAGGCCTAAATATAAGACTACGGAATTCTTCCAAATGCAGTGCCGTTATGGCTTTTTGTCAACTTCAGTTCGCTAAAGGAGGTTTATTAAATTAAATATGTTAAACCAGTTACCTGAAGCATTTCGATATCGATTGCGAAATGTATATACAAGAAAATCGACTTTATACCTAAATATAAAATTATAACGTTACGGAATTCTTCTAAATGCACTGCCGTTATACCGTCATGGCTTTATGTACGCTTCAGTATGCTAAAAAATATTTATTAACTTAATATGTTAATATGTTAAACTAATGTTTTGAAGCATTTCGATATCGATTGCTAAATGTGTGTATACAAAAAATCGACTTTATACCTAAATATAAGATAACGGAGTTCTTCTAAATGCACTGCCGTTATGCCGTTATGGCTTTATGTTAACTTCAGATCCTTAAAGAAGGTTCATTAACTTAAATATGTTAAACCAGTTATTTGAAGCATTTCGAAATCGATTTCTTAATGCATATATACAAGAAAATCGACTTTATACCTAAATATAAGATTACGGAATTCTTCCAAATGTACTGTCGTTATGCCGCCATGGCTTTATATCAACTTCAATACGTTTAAGAAGGTTAATTAACTTAAACATGTTAAAAAAATGATTTGAAGCATTTCTATATCGATTGCTAAATGTGTATAAACAACAAAATCGACTTTTTACCCAAATATAAGATTTCGGAATTCTTCCAAATGCACTGCCGTTATACCGTTAGGGCTTTATGTAAACTACAGTAAGATAAAGAAGGTTAATTAACTTAAATATGTTAAACTAATGATTTGAAGCATTTCGATATCGATTGCTAAATGTGTATATACAAGAAAATCGACTTTATACCTAAATATAAGATTACGGAATTCTTTTACATCCACTGCCGTTATGCCAACATCAGATCGTTAAAGAAGGTTTATTATCTTAAATATGTTAAACTAATGAGTTCAAGCATTTCGATATCGATTGCTAAATGCTTATATACAAGAAAATCGATTTTATACCTAAATAAAAGATTACGGAATTCACCCAAATGCACTGCCGTTATGGCTTTATATTAACTTCAATAAGATAAAGAAGGTTAATTCACCAAAAAATGCTAAACCAGTTATTTGAAGATTTTCGATATCGATTGCTAAATGTGTAAATCCAAGAAAATCGACTACATACCTAAATATAAGATTACGGAATTCTTCTACATGCACTGCCATTATGGCGCCATGGCTTTATGTTAACTTCAGGCGTTAAAGAAGCTTTATTAACTTAAATATGTTAAACTAATCATTTGAAGCATTTCGATATCGATTGCTAAATGAGTATATACAAGAAAATCGAATTATACCTAAATATAAAATGATAACATTACGGAATTCTTCTAAATGCACTGCCGTTATGCCGTTAAGGCTTTATGTAGACTTCAGTAAGCTAAAAAATGTTTATTAACTTAATATGTTAAACTAATGATTTGAAGCATTTCGATATCGATATCTAAATGTGTATATAAAAGAAAATCGACTTTATACCTAAACATAAGATTACGTAATTCTTCTAAATGCACTGCCGTTTTGCCGTTATGGCTTTATGTTAACTTCAGTTCGTTAAAGAAGGTTTATTAACTTAAATATGTTAAACTAATGAGCTGAAGCATTTCGATATCGATTGCTAAATGTGTATATACAAGAAAATCGATTTTATATCTAAATAAAAGATTACGGAAATTACCCAAATATACTGCCGTTATGCCGTTATGGCGTCTGTAAAGAAAGTTAATTATTTAAATATGATAAGCTAATGGTTTGAAGCATTTCGAAATCGATTGCTTAATGTGTAAATACAAGAAAATCGACTTTATACCTAAATATAAAATTATAACATTATGGAATTCTTCTAAATGCACTGCCGTTATGCCATTAGGGCCTTATGTAGACTTCAGTGCGTTAAAGAAGGTTTATTAACTTAAATATGTTAAACTAATGATTTGAAGCATTTCGATATCGATTGCTAAATGTGTATATACAAGAAAATCGACTTTATACCTAAATATAGGATTACGGAATTGTTCCAAATGTACTGTCGTTATGCCGCCATGGCTTTGTATCACCTTCAATACCTTAAAGAAGGTTTATTAACTTATTTATGTTAAACCAGTTATTTGAAGCATTTCGATATCGATTGCTAAATGAGTATGTACAAGAAAATCGAATTCATACCTAAATATAAGATCACGTAATTCTTCTAAATGCACTGCCGTTATGCCTTTAAGGCTTTTGCAGACTTCAGTAAGAACAAGAAAAAACGTTAACTTCGGTTGCACCGAAGCTAAATACCCTTCACAGGTGCATTTCTGTTAGTAACTATGTGTCCAGTTTGTATAGAAGCTATATGCTATAGTAACTCGTTCTGAACAATTTCTTGGGAGATTACATTGTTACCTTAAAAAATAATATATACCAAATTTCGTGAATATATCTTGTCAAATGTTAAAGTTGTCCATACAAGGACTTGATTCCGATCGTTCAGTTTGTATGGCAGCTATATGCTATAGTTAACCGATCTGAACAATTTCTTCGGATATTACATTGTTGCCTTAGAAAATAATATATACCAAATTTCGTGAATATATCTTGTCAAATGTGAAAGTTTTCCATACAAGGAATTGATTCCGATCGTTCAGTTTGTATGGCAGCTATATGTTATAGTTAACCGATCTGAACAATTTTCTCGGATATTACATTTTTTCCCTAGAAAATAATCCATACCAAATTTGGTGATGATACATTGTCAAATGCGAAAGTTTTCCATACAAGAACTTGATTCCGATCGTTCAGTTTGTATGGCAGCTATATGCTATAGTCAACCGATCTGAACAATTTCTTCGGAGACTACATTTTTGCCTTAGAAAATATTATATACCAAATTTCGTGAATATATCTTGTCAAATGTGAAAGTTGTCCATACAAGGACTTGATTCCGATCGTTCAGTTTGTATGGCAGCTATATGCTATAGTCAACCGATCTGAACAATTTCTTCAGAGACTACATTTTTGCCTTAGAAAATATTATATACCAAATTTCGTGAATATATCTTGTCAAATGTGAAAGTTGTCCATACAAGGACTTGATTCCGATCGTTCAGTTTGTATGGCAGCTATATGTTATAGTTAACCGATCTGAACAATTTTCTCGGATATTACATTTTTTCCCTAGAAAATAATCCATACCAAATTTGGTGATGATACATTGTCAAATGCGAAAGTTTTCCATATGAGAACTTGATTCCGATTGTTCAGTTTATATGGCAGCTATATGCTATAGTGGTCCGATATCGGCCGTTCCGACAAATGAGCAGCTTCTTGAAGAGAAAATGACGTTTGCAAAATTTCAAAAGGATATCTTAAAAACTGAGGGACTAGTTCGTATATATACAGACAGACGGACAGACGGACAGACGGACAGACGGACAGACGGACAGACGGACAGACGGACAGACAGACGGACATGGCTAAATCGACTCAGCTCAACATCCTGATCATTTATATATATACTTTATAGGGTCTCCGACGCTTCCTTCTGGGTGTTACAAACGTCGTGACAAAGTTAATATACCCTGTTCAGGGTATAAAAAGAGGGTAAAGTAACTTAAATATATTTAACTAATGATTTGAAGCATTTCGATATCGATTGCTAAATGTGTATGTACAAAAAAATCGACTTTATACCTACATATAAGATTACGGAATTCTTCCAAATTACTCTCGTTACGCCGCCATGGCTTTATTTCACCTTCAATACGTTAAGGATGGTTAATTAACTAAAATATGTTAAACTAATGATTTGGAGTATTTCGATATCGATTGCTAAATAAGATTACGGAGTTCTTCTAAATGCACTGCAGTTATACTGTTAAGGCTTTAAGTAGACTTCAGTGTGTTAAATAAGGTTTATTATAAATAACTTGAAAATTTTAAACTAATGATTTGAAGCATTTCGATATCGATTGCTAAATGTGTATATACAAGAAAATCGACTTTACATATACCTAAATATAAGATTACGGAATTCTTCCAAATGTACTGTCGTTATGCCGCCATGGTTTGTATCAACTACAATACGTTAAAGAAGGTTAATTATTTTAAATATGTTAAACTAACTACTTCAACGAAGTGAGTCAAACATAAAGCATTGGTTAGATAATTTAAAGAGCTCTTAGGAAAGTCTTCAATCTTAATTCTACCCCTACCAGGGGCTTGGCAATAGTCACATTTTTGTTTCAACTTTGCTAACGCTCTGAGGCTAAGCAATTTGAGCGAGGTTGGTCGAACATAAATCATTGGTTAGATAATCTAAAGAGCTCTCAGGAAAGTCTTCAATCTTTCTTCTACTCCTACCAGGAGCTCGGCAATAGTCACATTTTTGTTTCAACTCTGCTAACGCTCTAGCAGGTAAGCTATTTGAACGAGGTGAGTCAAACATAAAGCATTGGTTATATGATCTAAAGAGCTCTCAGGAAAAACTTCAATCTTTCTTCTACTCCTACCAGGAGCTCGGCAATAGTCACATTTTTGTTTCAACTTTGCTAACGCTCTAGCAGGTAAACTATTTGAACGAGGTGAGTCAAACATAAAGCATTGGTTAGATAATTTAAAGAGCTCTCAGGAAAGTCTTCAATCTTTCTTCTACTTCTATCAGGGGCTTGGCAATAGTCACATTTTTGTTTCAACTTTGCTAACGCTCTAGCGGCTAAACTATTGGAACGAGGTGGGTCAAACATTAAGCATTGGTTAGATAATTTAAAGAGCTCTCAGGAAAGTCCCCAATTTTTCTTCTGCTCCTACCAGGGGCTTGGCAATAGTCACATTTTTGTTTCAATTTTGCTAACGCTCTGAGGCTAAACTATTGGAACGAGGTGGGTCAATCATAAAGCATTGGTTAGATAATTTAAAGAGCTCTCAGGAAAATCTTCAATCTTTCTTCTACTCCTACCAGGCGCTTGGCAATAGCCACATTGTATTGTCACATGTTCCTGTAGTTTAGCCTCAGAGCGTTAGCAAAGTTGAAACAAAAATGTGACTATTGCCACGTGGGTCAAACATAAAGCATTGGTTAGATAATTTAAAGAGCTCTCAGGAAAGTCTTCAATCTTCCTTCTACTCCTATCAGGGGCTTATCAATAGTCACATTTCTGTTTCAACTTTGTTAACGCTCTGAGGCTAAACTATTGGAACGAGCTGGGTCAAACATAAAGCATTGGTTGGATAATTTAAAGAGCTCTAAGGAAAGTCTTCACTCTTTCTTCTACTCCTATCAGGGGCTTGGCAATAGTCACATTTTTGTTTCACTTTTAATAACGCTCTAGCGGGTAAACTATTTGAACGAGGTGAGTCAAACATAAAGCATTGGTTAGATAATTTGAAGAGTTTTCAGGAAAGTCTTCAATCTTTCTTCTGCTCTAACTAGGCGCTTGGCAATAATCACATTTTTGTTTCAACTTTTCTAACGCTCTGGTGGCTAAACTATTGAAACGAGGTATGCCGAACTTAAAGCATTGGTTAGATAACTTAATAACTATAACTATTTGAACGAGGTGGGTCAAACATAAAGCATTGGTTAGATAATTTAAAGAGCTCTCAGGAAAGTCTTCAATTTTTCTTTTACTCCTACCAGGCGCTCCGCAATAGTCACATTTTTGTTTCAACTTTGCTAACGCTCTAGTGGCTAATTTATTGAAACGAGGTGGGTCGAACATAAAGCATTGGTTAGATAATTTATACTAATGAGTTGAACCATCTCGATATCGATTGCTAAATGTGTATATACAACAAAATCGACTTTATACCTAAATATAAGATTACGAAATTCTTCCAAATGCAATGCCGTTATACCGTTATGGCTTTACGTAAACTTCTGTCAGATAAAGAAGGTTAATTAACTTAAATATGTTAAACTAATGAATTGAAGCATCTCGATATCGATTGCTAAATGTGTATATATAACAAAATCGACATTATACCTAAATATAAGTTTACAGAATTCTTCCAAATGCACTGGCGTTATACCGTTATGGCTTTACGTAAACTTCTGTCAGATAAAGAAGGTTAATTAACTTAAATATGTTAAACTAATGATTTGAAGCATCTCGATATCGATTGCTAAATGTGTATATACAACAAAATCGACATTATACCTAAATATAAGACAACGGAATTCTTATAAATGCACTGCCGTTATGCCGTTAAGGCTTTATGTAGATTTCAGTAAGACAGAGAGGCTTAATTAACTTAAATATGTTAAACTAATGATTTGAAGCATTTCGATATCGATTGCTAAATGTCTATATACAAGAAAATCGACTTTATACCTAAATAAAAGATTACGGAATTCCTCTAAATGCACTCCCGTTATGCCGCCATGGCTTTACGTAAACTTCAGTAAGAAAATAAGGTTAATTAACTTAAATATGTTAAACTAATGATTTGCAGCATTTCGTTATCAATTGCTAAATGTGTATATACAAGAAAATCGACTTTATACCTAAATATAAGATTACGGAATTCTTCTAAATGCACTGCCGTTATGCCGCCATGGCTTTATGCCAACTTCCGTTCGTTAAAGAAGGTTAATTAACTTAAATATGAAAATCGACTTTATACCTAAATATAAAATTATAACGTTAAGGAATTCTTCTAAATGCACTGCCGTAATACCGTCATGGCTTTATGTACGCTTCAGTATGCTAAAAAATATTTATTAACTTAATATGTTAATATGTTAAACTAACGTTTTGAAGCATTTCGATATCGATTGCTAAATGTGTATATACAAAAAATCGACTTTATACTTAAATATAAGATAACGGAGTTCTTCTAAATGCACTGCCGTTATACCGTTATGGCTTTGTATCACCTTCAATACGTTAAAAAAGGTTAATTATTTTAAATATGTTAAACTAATGGTTTGAAGCATTTCGATATCGATTGCTAAATTTGCAAATACACGAAAATCGTTTTTATACCTAAATATAAAATTATAACATTACGGAATTCTTCTAAATGCACTGCCGTCATACCGTTAAGGCTTTATGTAGACTTTAGTGAGCTAAAGAATGTTTATTATCTTAATATGTTAAACAAATGATTTGAAGCATTTCGATATCGATAGCTAAATATGTATATACAAGAAAATCGACTTTATACCTAAATATAAGATTACGGAATTCTTTTACATCCACTGCCGGTATGCCAACATCAGATCGTTAAAGAAGGTTTATTAACTTAAATATGTTAAACTAATGATTTAAAGCATTTCGATATCGATTGCTAAATGTGTATATACAAGAAAATTGACTTTATACCAAAATATAAGATTACGGAATTCACCCAAATGCACTGCCGTTATGGCTTTATATTAACTTCAATAAGATAAAGAAGGTTAATTAACCAAAATATGCTAAACCAGTTATTTGAAGATTTTCGATATCGATTGCTAAATGTGTAAATCCAAGAAAATCGACTACATACCTAAATATAAAATTATAACATTACGGAATTCTTCTAAATGCACTGCCGTTATGCCGTTAAGGCTTTATGTAGACTTCAGTAAGCTAAAAAATGTTTATTAACTTAATATGTTAAACTAATGATTTGAAGCATTTCGATATCGATATCTAAATGTGTATATAAAAGAAAATCGACTTTATACCTAAACATAAGGTTACGTAATTCTTCTAAATGCACTGCCGTTTTGCCGTTATGGCCTTATATTAACTTCAGTTCGTTAAAGAAGGTTTATTAACTTAAATATGTTAAGCCAGTTATTTGAAGCATTTCGATATCGAAAGCTTAATGCATATATACAAGAAAATCGACTTTATACCTAAATATAAGACTACGGAATTCTTCCAAATGTACTGTCGTTATGCCGCCATGGCCCCTTATCAACTTCAATACGTTAAAGAAGGTTAATTAACTTAAATATGTGAAACTAATGATTTGAAGCATTTCGATATCGATTGCTAAATGTGTATATACAAGAAAAACGAATTTATACCTAAATATAAAATTATAACATTACGGAATTCTTCTAAATGCACTGCCGTTATGCCCTTAAGGCTTTATGTAGACTTCAGTAAGCTAAAAAATGTTTACTAACTTAATATGTTAAACTAATGATTTGAAGCATTTCGATATCGATATCTAAATGTGTATATAAAAGAAAATCGACTTTATACCTAAATATAAGATTACGGAATTCTTCCAAATGCACTGCCGTTATGGCTTTATAACAACTTCAATACGTTAAAGAAAGTTAATAAACTTAAATATGTTAAACTAATGATTTGAAGCATTTCGATATCGCTTGCCAAATATATATTTACAAACAAATCGAATTTATACCTAAATATAAGATAGCGGAATTTTTCTAAATGCACTGCCGTTATGCCGTTAACACTTTATGTAGACTTCAGTGCGTTAAAGAAGGTTTATTAACTTAAATATGTTAAACTAATGATTTGAAGCATTTCGATATCGATTGCTAAATGTGTATGTACAAGAAAATCGACTTTATACCTAAATATAAGAATGCGGAATTCTTCCAAATATACTGTCTTTATGCCGCCGTGGCTTTGTATCAACTTCAATACATTTAAGAAGGTTAATTATTTTAAATATGTTAAACTAATGGTTTGAAGCATTTAGATATCGCTTGCTAAATGAATATATACAAGAAAGTCGAATTTATACCTAAATATAAGATAACGGAATTCTTCAAAATGCTCTGCCGTTATACCGTTAAGGCTTTATGTAGACTTCAGTGCGCTAAAGAAGGTTTATTAACTTAAATATGTTAAACTAATGATTTGAAGCATTTCGATATCGATTGCTAAATGTGTATATACAAGATAATCGACTTTAAACCTAAATATAAGATTACGGAATTCTTCCAAATGTACTGTCGTTATGCCGCCATGGCTTTGTATCAACTGCAGTTCGTTAAAGAAGGTTTATTAACTTAAATATGTTAAACTAATGGTTTGAAGCATTTAGATATCGCTTGCTAAATGAATATATACAAGAAAGTCGAATTTATACCTAAATATAAGATAACGGAATTCTTCAAAATGCACTGCCGTTATACCGTTAATGCTTTATGTAGACTTCAGTAAGCTAAAAAATGTTTATTAACTTAATATGTTAAACTAATGATTTGAAGCATTTCGATATCGATAGCTAAATATGTATATACAAGAAAATGGACTTTATACCTAAATATAAGATTATGGAATTCTTCTGCGTGCACTGCAGTTATGAAAGTTAAAGAAGGTTTATTAACTTAAATATGTTAAACTAATGAGCTGAAGCATTTCGGTATCGATTGCTAAATGTGTATATACAAGAAAATCGATTTTGTACCTAAATAAAAGATTACGGAATTCTTCCAAATGTACTGTCGTTATGCCGCCATGGCTTTGTATCAACTGCAGTTCGTTAAAGAAGGTTTATTAACTTAAATATGTTACACCAGTTATTTGAAGCATGTCGATATCGACTGCTAACTGTGTAAATACAAGAAAATCGACTTTACACCTAAATATAAAATTATAACATTACGGAATTCTTCTAAATGCACTGCCGTTATACCGCTAGTGCTTTATGTAGACTTCAGTAAGCTAAAAAATGTTTATTAACTGAATATGTTAAACTAATGATTTGAAGAATTTCGATATCGGTAGCTAAATAGGTATATACAAGAAAATGGACTTTATACCTAAATATAAGATTATGGAATTCTTCTGCGTGCACTGCAGTTATGAAAGTTAAAGAAGGTTTATTAACTTAAATATGTTAAACTAATGAGCTGAAGCATTTCGATATCGATTGCTAAATGTGTATATACAAGAAAATCGATTTTGTACCTAAATAAAAGATTACGGAAATTACCCAAATATACTGCCGTTATGCCGTTATGGCTTCTGTAAAGAAGGTTAATTATTTAAATATGATAAGCTAATGGTTTGAAGCATTTCGATATCGATTGCTAAATGTGTAAATACAAGAAAATCGACTTTATACCTAAATATAATATTATAGCATTACGGAATTCTTCTAAATTCATTGCCGTTATGCCATTAGGGCCTTATGTAGACTTTAGTGCGCTAAAGAAGGTTTATTAACTTAAATATGTTATACTAATGATTTGAAGCATTTCGATATCGATTGCTAAATGTGTATATACAAGGAAATCGAATTTATACCTAAATAAAAGATGACATAATTCTTCTAAATGCACTGCCGTTATGCCGTTAAGGCTTTATGTAGACTTCAGTGAGTTAAAGGAGGTTTATTAACTTAAATATGTTAAACTAAAGATTTGAAGCATTTCGATATCGATTGCTAAATGTGTATATACAAGAAAATCGACTTTATACCTGAATATAAGATTACGGAATTTTTCCACATGCACTGCCGTTATGCCGCCATGGCTTTCTGTTAACTTCAGTGCGTTAAAGAAGCTTTATTAACTTAAATATGTTAAACTAATGATTTGAAACATTTCGATATCGTTTGCTAAATGTGTATATACAAGAAAATCGAGTTTATGCCTAAATATAAGATAACGGAATTCTTCTAAACGCACTGCCGTTATGCCGTTAAGGCTTTATGTAGACTTCAGTAAGATAGAGGGGAATAATTAACTTAAATATGTTAAACTAATGATTTGAAGCATTTCGATATCGATAGCTAAATGTGTATATACAAGAAAATCGACTTTACACCTAAATATAAGATAACGGAATTCTTCTACATGCACTGCCGTTATGCCATCATGGCTATATGCAAACTTCTGATCATTAAAGAAGGTATATTAACTTAAATATGTTAAACTAATGATTTGAAGCATTTCGATATCGATATCTAAATGTGTATATAAAAGAAAATCGACTTTATACCTAAATATAAGATTACGGAATTCTTCCAAATGCACTGCCGTTATGGCTTTATAACAACTTCAATACGTTAAAGAAAGTTAATAAACTTAAATATGTTAAACTAATGATTTGAAGCATTTCGATATCGCTTGCCAAATATATATTTACAAACAAATCGAATTTATACCTAAATATAAGATAGCGGAATTTTTCTAAATGCACTGCCGTTATGCCGTTAACACTTTATGTAGACTTCAGTGCGTTAAAGAAGGTTTATTAACTTAAATATGTTAAACTAATGATTTGAAGCATTTCGATATCGATTGCTAAATGTGTATGTACAAGAAAATCGACTTTATACCTAAATATAAGAATGCGGAATTCTTCCAAATATACTGTCTTTATGCCGCCGTGGCTTTGTATCAACTTCAATACATTTAAGAAGGTTAATTATTTTAAATATGTTAAACTAATGGTTTGAAGCATTTAGATATCGCTTGCTAAATGAATATATACAAGAAAGTCGAATTTATACCTAAATATAAGATAACGGAATTCTTCAAAATGCTCTGCCGTTATACCGTTAAGGCTTTATGTAGACTTCAGTGCGCTAAAGAAGGTTTATTAACTTAAATATGTTAAACTAATGATTTGAAGCATTTCGATATCGATTGCTAAATGTGTATATACAAGATAATCGACTTTAAACCTAAATATAAGATTACGGAATTCTTCCAAATGTACTGTCGTTATGCCGCCATGGCTTTGTATCAACTGCAGTTCGTTAAAGAAGGTTTATTAACTTAAATATGTTAAACTAATGGTTTGAAGCATTTAGATATCGCTTGCTAAATGAATATATACAAGAAAGTCGAATTTATACCTAAATATAAGATAACGGAATTCTTCAAAATGCACTGCCGTTATACCGTTAATGCTTTATGTAGACTTCAGTAAGCTAAAAAATGTTTATTAACTTAATATGTTAAACTAATGATTTGAAGCATTTCGATATCGATAGCTAAATATGTATATACAAGAAAATGGACTTTATACCTAAATATAAGATTATGGAATTCTTCTGCGTGCACTGCAGTTATGAAAGTTAAAGAAGGTTTATTAACTTAAATATGTTAAACTAATGAGCTGAAGCATTTCGATATCGATTGCTAAATGTGTATATACAAGAAAATCGATTTTGTACCTAAATAAAAGATTACGGAATTCTTCCAAATGTACTGTCGTTATGCCGCCATGGCTTTGTATCAACTGCAGTTCGTTAAAGAAGGTTTATTAACTTAAATATGTTACACCAGTTATTTGAAGCATGTCGATATCGACTGCTAACTGTGTAAATACAAGAAAATCGACTTTACACCTAAATATAAAATTATAACATTACGGAATTCTTCTAAATGCACTGCCGTTATACCGTTAGTGCTTTATGTAGACTTCAGTAAGCTAAAAAATGTTTATTAACTGAATATGTTAAACTAATGATTTGAAGAATTTCGATATCGGTAGCTAAATATGTATATACAAGAAAATGGACTTTATACCTAAATATAAGATTATGGAATTCTTCTGCGTGCACTGCAGTTATGAAAGTTAAAGAAGGTTTATTAACTTAAATATGTTAAACTAATGAGCTGAAGCATTTCGATATCGATTGCTAAATGTGTATATACAAGAAAATCGATTTTGTACCTAAATAAAAGATTACGGAAATTACCCAAATATACTGCCGTTATGCCGTTATGGCTTCTGTAAAGAAGGTTAATTATTTAAATATGATAAGCTAATGGTTTGAAGCATTTCGATATCGATTGCTAAATGTGTAAATACAAGAAAATCGACTTTATACCTAAATATAATATTATAGCATTACGGAATTCTTCTAAATTCACTGCCGTTATGCCATTAGGGCCTTATGTAGACTTTAGTGCGCTAAAGAAGGTTTATTAACTTAAATATGTTATACTAATGATTTGAAGCATTTCGATATCGATTGCTAAATGTGTATATACAAGGAAATCGAATTTATACCTAAATAAAAGATGACATAATTCTTCTAAATGCACTGCCGTTATGCCGTTAAGGCTTTATGTAGACTTCAGTGAGTTAAAGAAGGTTTATTAACTTAAATATGTTAAACTAAAGATTTGAAGCATTTCGATATCGATTGCTAAATGTGTATATACAAGAAAATCGACTTTATACCTGAATATAAGATTACGGAATTTTTCTACATGCACTGCCGTTATGCCGCCATGGCTTTCTGTTAACTTCAGTGCGTTAAAGAAGCTTTATTAACTTAAATATGTTAAACTAATGATTTGAAACATTTCGATATCGTTTGCTAAATGTGTATATACAAGAAAATCGAGTTTATGCCTAAATATAAGATAACGGAATTCTTCTAAACGCACTGCCGTTATGCCGTTAAGGCTTTATGTAGACTTCAGTAAGATAGAGGGGAATAATTAACTTAAATATGTTAAACTAATGATTTGAAGCATTTCGATATCGATAGCTAAATGTGTATATACAAGAAAATCGACTTTATACCTAAATATAAGATAACGGAATTCTTCTACATGCACTGCCGTTATGCCATCATGGCTATATGCAAACTTCTGATCATTAAAGAAGGTATATTAACTTAAATATGTTAAACTAATGAGTTGAACCATCTCTATATCGATTGCTAAATGTGTATATACAAAAAATCGACTTTATTCCTAAATATAAGATTACGGAATTCTTCCAAATGCACTGCCGTTATACCGTTATGGCTTTATGTAAACTTCAGTAAGAAAAAGAAGGCTAATTAACTTAAATATGTTAAACTAATGATTTGAAGCATTTCGATATCGATTACTAAATGTGTATATACAAGAAAATCGACTTTGTACCTAAATATAAGATAACGGAATTCTTCTACATGCACTGCCGTTATGCCGCCATGATTTTATGCCAACTTCAGTTCTTCGAAGAAAGTTTATTAACTTAAATATGTTAAACTAATGAGTTGAAGCATCTCGATATCGATTGCTAAATGTGTATATACAACAAAATCGAATTTATACCTAAACATAAGATTACGGAATTCTTCTACATGCACCGCCCTTATACCGTCATGGCTTTATGTTAACTTCAGTGCGTTAAAGAAGGCCTATTTACTTAAATATGTTAAAATAATGATGTGAAACATTTCGATATATATCGACTTTATATCTAAATATAAGATTATACCTAAATATAAGATTACGTAATTCTTCTAAATGCACTGCCGTTATGCCGTTAAGGCTTGATGTAGACTTCAGGAAGATAAATAGGGTTAATTAACTTAAATATGTTAAACTACTGATTTGAAGCATTTCGATATCGCTTGCTCTATATATTTATACAACAAATCGATTTTATACCTAAATATAAAATTACGGAATTCTTCTACATGCACTGCCGTTATGCCGCCATGGCTTCATGTCACCTTCGGTAGGTTAAATAAGGTAATTTAACTTAAATATGTTAAACGAATGATTTGAAGCATTTCGATATCGATTGCTAAATTTGCTAGTACAAGAAACTTGACTTTATACCTAAACATAGGTTAACGGAATTCTTCCAAATACACTGCCGTTAATCCGCCATGGCTTTATGTCAACTTCAGTTCTTTAAAGAAGGTTTGTTAACTTAAATATGTTAAAATAATGATTTGAAGCATTTCGATATCGATTTCTAAATGCATATATACAAGAAAATCGACTTTATACCTAAATATAAGATTACCGAATTCTTCCAAATTACTGTCGTTATGCCGCCATGGCTTTATTTCACCTTCAATACGTTAAAGATGGTTAATTAACTTAAATATGTTAAACTAATGAATCGAATTCATACCTAAATATATGATTACGTAATTCTTCTAAATGCACTGCCGTTATGCCGTTAAGGCTTTTGCAGACTTCAGTAAGAAAAAGAGGGTTAAGTAACTTAAATATGTTAAACTAATGATTTGAAGCATTTCGATATCGATTGCTAAATGTGTATGTACAACAAAATCGACTTTATACTTAAATATAAGATAACGGAATTCATATAAATATACTGCCGTTATGCCGTTATGGCTTTATGTAAACTTCAGTAAGATAAAGAAGGTTAATTAACTTAAATATGTGTCCTTCAAGACAGAGTCAGATGACCGTTTTTTATTACATTCAAAATGCGACTGATGCTTACATGTTAAAATGAACTTAAAAGTAAAAATGAATGAATGAATATATATAGTGGAACAAATAAAAATGAATGTGTATTCTAATAAATTGCAGAGATGCCAATAGTGACAAATATGGTGATGACAGCTCGCCTTCTCCTGACATTAACTCGTCCCGAGTTATTCGTCATTAATAGTATCTTCAGGATAATCATCATCGTCTATATCTGGAAACAAGGCACACCACGGTTTCATCTTGTCGGATGTTGCAATTTGACTGTAGTGACGTTGTGTTCGCTGCATACCTTCGATATCTTCAACGACGTAACGATCGAACCTCAATACTTTCTTAACCACGTAGGGACCTTTGTACTTCGGGTGTAACTTCTTCGACTCGCCCGTGTTTGGAGGAGGAGCTTCGACCAGCACAAGCGCTCGCTCTTCGTATCGTACTGGTTTGGAATGACGTGCATCAAACTTGGCCTTCCACTTAACTCGTGCCAATTTAATGTTTCGTATAGCTTCACTTCGTCGACCATTCATTTGGAGATGTTCTTCTTCATTCTGGATGGCTGCTAGTATCAAGTTACCACTTAAATCGCGTAGGGGAAAGTCATATACCAAATCAATCGGTGCAAACTTTGTTGTCGCGTTCACCTTAGTATTTAAGGACTATTGCAGCATACGAACATGTGTATCCCAATCTTTCGCCTCACTGGTCGATGCTCTCAAAAATGAAAATACTGCTTGATTAACCCTTTCTGCCAAACCATTCGAACGTGGTGTACGCGCAGCTACTTTAATATGTTGTATCTTGTATGCCTCGCAATAGTTACCAAATGCTGCGGACGTAAATGCGGTACCTCTGTCTGTTACAATTCGTCGCGGTAAGCCAAAGAATAGAGTCAAATCATTCAATGCATCTACGACCGGTTTGGTTTTTGTAGATCTAGTTGGGACAACTACTGAATACCTCGTGAGTGCGTCCACGATGACAAGAACGTACTCATAACCACGTCGACTTTTCACAAAAGGCCCAAGATGATCCAAGTGTAAAGTGTGAAATGGTAATTTTGGAACCTCCATGCCATAGAGCTCGCATTCCTTGCGAATCGGTTCGCGACTGTAACAGCACTCAATGCACGACTTGACAAAGCCCTTTGTAAAGTTCCTCATGCGCGGAAACCAAAAATGTTGCATGATCCTTTTCAAAGTACCGTCGACACCGGCAGAGTTTAAGTATCCGCCATCGCATGCCTTTTGGAACAACTAACAAATTACTCCCATTCTTAACTAAGCTAAATAACCGGTGATTCTTCAAACAGAAACTTTTCCTTATGTCACTGCGTTGATTGCCAGCGGCTTTATCCTCGATTACGCGTATAATTTCATTCAGCTTGTTATCTTGCCTCTGCATGGTGCAAACCCAATCCTCAATTGTCAGCGTCAAAATCTTACTGGATACATCTTCTAACTGTTCGTCCCCTCTTATTGGTGCACGACGTAGAGCATCAACGTGACTCATCGTTGACCCTGCCCGATGTATTATGTTATAGTCATATTCCAACAATCGTAGTAGCCAACGCGCTACTTTCGGAATCATAGGTTTTGACATCTTTGCAGTCGTCATCGCCTGACAATCTGTTACGATTGTAAAACGTTTACCGAGTAAGAACATTCTGAAGCGTTCACATGCCTCAACCACAGCGAGCACTTCCAGCTCATATGCATGCCAATTCTTTTCCTGTTGCGTACATGCCCTACTATAATATGCAATTGGCATCAATCCACTCTCATCTCGTTGCATAAGAATAGCGGCTATACCCATACTTGATACGTCTGCATGGAGCTCATGGTCCTTCGTGATGTCGTAGATTGTCAAAATTGGGGCTTTACTTATCAACTCGATTAAACGCTGGAATGACTCTTCACATGTGGAGTCCCAAACGAAACTTGCGTCCTTCTTCGTAAGCTGGGTGAGAAGCTTAGCGATCAATGCATATTCGGGAACAAACTTCCGGAAAAACCCTGTCAACCCTAAAAACCTTCTAACTTCTACCTGATTTCGCGGCGTTGGAAAATGTTCAATCGCCGATGTCTTAACAATACCCGGTCTAATACCATTTTTATCTACCTGATGCCCTAGGAAAGTAACCTCATTTTCCATGAATGAACACTTTGATAATCTTAGCGTTAACCCTTCCTTCTGAACGATTTTTAAAAACTCTTCTAAGTAAAATAAATTTTCTTCTTCCGTATCACTAGCTATAATCACCTCATCCACATAGCTTACAACTGCTTTATTCAGCGGTGCAATCAGCTGAGTCATCATTTTTTGGAATGTACACGGAGCGTTCCGCAAACCAAATGGCATTCTATTAAATTCATAATGGCCATTGTGCGTTACAAAGGCGGTAAACGGTTTTGCGTCTTCCTCTAACTCAATCTGGTAGTAGCCAGACATTAAATCCAACGTGGTGAAAAACTTTTTACCGGACAGTGTCGCCAAAACGCCATCAACTGTCGGCATCAACCACGGTTGTTTTTCAGTTACAGCATTTACCTCACGGAAATCGACGCACAACCTATCCTCCCCATTTTTCTTACGCACCATAACTACTGGTGATGCATATGTGGATTCAGATCTACGCACAATACCCAATTGCATTAACTCATCTACGATTTCCCCAACAACACGCTGTTTAGGTATTGGAATACTATATGGTTTCTTATAAATTGGTTTCGGTGACGTTAATTTGATATTCATTCTGAATCGCTTTGATATACCCAGTTCAGGTAACTTTTCACCGAAACAATTCGCATATATATTCACCATTTCAACTAATTTTTGCTCTATCCCTACCCTGAACTCAGCGCCTATATCTAAGACATCCCTTTTAATTTGCATGATTGTGCACATGCCTTCTTCAATCACTACAGTGCCTTTGGATAGGACATCAATACCAACAATTGCTTCGTAAGTCATCACTGAGTCGTCTATTACCCATAATTCGACAGATCGTGTAGCTTTATTCATTCTAATATGCGCTAACATTTTTCCGTGGCAGGTAATCTGACTACCTCCAAAACCAATTAATCTTTCATCGCACTCAGCGATACACAAACCACACTTTGTTGCTATTGATTTCCTAACCAGTGATCTGCTACTGCCTGAATCAATTAGTGCCTTGCACCTTACATTTTCGTTGCCAAAAATTTCAATGTCCATGCACAACTCTTTGCACTGATTTCTTTCTATTTCTATTTTATTCACTGACATATCGTTTTCTTCAACTTCTACTCTTTTAGTACTTTCCCCACTTCCACTATCTTTTATTCGATGCACTCGCCCATTCTGTTTAACCTCTCTCTTTTTCCGAGGCTTCACACAATTCCTTGCAATATTCCCTCTTTCCTGACAATTAAAACACATAGGGCCATTTACACTCTTGCTTACCCTACTTGCCACTTCTGGCGTTTGCTGTTGTTTGTAGTGAAATTCGTTTAGCTTAAATTTATTCTCCCCGCTCGGTGGTATACTCAACAGCGATTGTAATAAATCAGAACACTTATTAAATTTCATTGCACTTAAAACCCTACTCAAATTATCGTCCATTAATAATATATCGTATAACAGACATATGTTCAATATTATCTCGTCTGCCTATTGCTAGCATTTTATAATAAAATTCATCAATTTTCTCACCCTTACTCCTTTTCGTATTCATCATTCTTATATGGGTGTCTGCAGAATTTCTAACGCACGGAAAGTCTGACAAAAAAGAAATTACAAAATCACTCCACTCACGATAAACTGGCTGTGCATCAGCCCATCGCTTAGCCACTCCCCGCAGCCTACTAAGAACAGCAAATATGACGAAAGTGTCTTCCCAATGATATGCTGCTCTCAATTGTTCAACTCTCTCTATAAATTGTATAGACGTGTACGTGTTGTCGATGGGGTTGAACTCAGGCAGAATCGCTGCTATTTCACTTGGTGTATAACATCTGCTTCTTGTTGCTTGGTCTCTCTCTCCCGCTCTCGTGCATGTTTCAGCGAACCAAGGCGCTGATCGTTCTCTATGTTCTGTATGCATTTCTGTTTGTGGCGTAATTAGCAAGTGCGCATTTGACGTATTAATTTCTTGTGTCGCAATTACTGGTTGTTGCATGATGAACGATTGATTCGGATGCCACGACGTAGGTGGTTGCTGCGTACTTGGCTGCGTTGTTACCCGTGACCGCTCATACATATACAGATATGACGACGGTTGTATATATGCGTGCGACTGTGTATATACATACGGCTGCGCAAATAAATTGCGTTCTCCTTGCGACGCAAATGATGCTGACGACGTTTCTATCGGCGCTCGGGTAACTGGGAGCACTGTTTCCCGAATGTCCGGCCCTGTTGAACGTAGGGTATGCAGTTGTGCAGTTAGCATTTCCACTGCCCCACATAACGCACTAACCTGCACCTCCAACTGCGTCCTTACCCGATCGTTGTTCAATGATGGCCCGTCATTCTCCTCCTGATTTTCACCACTTCCCTGCGCTAACTCTGCGCCACATGATTCACCTGACGCCATAACCTGCTTCAGCAAATCTGTATTGACGTCTTGGAATCGGCTTATTAATTCGGCTTTTGTCCCGCTGGTCTTTAAATTTAACCTTTTTAACGCTTCTTTCAGTTGCACTACCGTTGAATTATTTAAGTCCATCCCACTTCTGAAGTCTGTCCTTCAAGACAGAGTCAGATGACCGTTCTATATTACATTCAAAATGCGACTGATGCTTACATGTTGAAATGAACTTAAACGTAAAAATGAATGAATGAATATATAGAGTGGAACAAATAAAAACAAGAAAAAACGTTAACTTCGGTTGCACCGAAGCTAAATACCCTTCACAGGTGCATTTCTGTTAGTAACTATGTGTCCAGTTTGTATAGAAGCTATATGCTATAGTAACTCGTTCTGAACAATTTCTTGGGAGATTACATTGTTACCTTAAAAAATAATATATACCAAATTTCGTGAATATATCTTGTCAAATGTTAAAGTTGTCCATACAAGGACTTGATTCCGATCGTTCAGTTTGTATGGCAGCTATATGCTATAGTTAACCGATCTGAACAATTTCTTCGGATATTACATTGTTGCCTTAGAAAATAATATATACCAAATTTCGTGAATATATCTTGTCAAATGTGAAAGTTTTCCATACAAGGAATTGATTCCGATCGTTCAGTTTGTATGGCAGCTATATGTTATAGTTAACCGATCTGAACAATTTTCTCGGATATTACATTTTTTCCCTAGAAAATAATCCATACCAAATTTGGTGATGATACATTGTCAAATGCGAAAGTTTTCCATACAAGAACTTTATTCCGATCGTTCAGTTTGTATGGCAGCTATATGCTATAGTCAACCGATCTGAAAAATTTCTTCGGAGACTACATTTTTGCCTTAGAAAATATTATATACCAAATTTCGTGAATATATCTTGTCAAATGTGAAAGTTGTCCATACAAGGACTTGATTCCGATCGTTCAGTTTGTATGGCAGCTATATGCTATAGTCAACCGATCTGAACAATTTCTTCAGAGACTACATTTTTGCCTTAGAAAATATTATATACCAAATTTCGTGAATATATCTTGTCAAATGTGAAAGTTGTCCATACAAGGACTTGATTCCGATCGTTCAGTTTGTATGGCAGCTATATGTTATAGTTAACCGATCTGAACAATTTTCTCGGATATTACATTTTTTCCCTAGAAAATAATCCATACCAAATTTGGTGATGATACATTGTCAAATGCGAAAGTTTTCCATATGAGAACTTGATTCCGATTGTTCAGTTTATATGGCAGCTATATGCTATAGTGGTCCGATATCGGCCGTTCCGACAAATGAGCAGCTTCTTGAAGAGAAAATGACGTTTGCAAAATTTCAAAAGGATATCTTAAAAACTGAGGGACTAGTTCGTATATATACAGACAGACGGACAGACGGACAGACGGACAGACGGACAGACGGACAGACGGACAGACGGACAGACAGACGGACATGGCTAAATCGACTCAGCTCAACATCCTGATCATTTATATATATACTTTATAGGGTCTCCGACGCTTCCTTCTGGGTGTTACAAACGTCGTGACAAAGTTAATATACCCTGTTCAGGGTATAAAAAGAGGGTAAAGTAACTTAAATATATTTAACTAATGATTTGAAGCATTTCGATATCGATTGCTAAATGTGTATGTACAAAAAAATCGACTTTATACCTACATATAAGATTACGGAATTCTTCCAAATTACTCTCGTTACGCCGCCATGGCTTTATTTCACCTTCAATACGTTAAGGATGGTTAATTAACTAAAATATGTTAAACTAATGATTTGGAGTATTTCGATATCGATTGCTAAATAAGATTACGGAGTTCTTCTAAATGCACTGCAGTTATACTGTTAAGGCTTTAAGTAGACTTCAGTGTGTTAAATAAGGTTTATTATAAATAACTTGAAAATTTTAAACTAATGATTTGAAGCATTTCGATATCGATTGCAAAATGTGTATGTACAAGAAAATCGAATTTATGCCTAAATATAAGACTACGGAATTCTTCCAAACGCACTGCCGTTATGCCGTTATGGCTTTATATTAACTTCAGTTCGTTAAAGAAGGTTTATTAACTTAAATATGTTAAACCACTTATTTGAAGCATTTCGATATCGATTGCCTAATGCATATATACAAGAAAATCAACTTTGTACCTAAATATAAGACTACGGAATTCTTCCAAATGTACTGTCGTTATGCCGGCAAGGCTCTTTATCAACTTCAATACATTAAAAAAGGTTAATTAACTTAAATATGTTAAACTAATGATTTGAAGCATTTCGATATCGATTGCAAAATGTGTATGTACAAGAAAATCGACTTTATACCTAAATATAAGATTACGGAATTCTTCCGAATGTATTGTCATTATGCCGCCATGGCTTTGTATCAACTTCAATACGTTAAAGAAGGTTAATTGTTTTAAATATGTTAAACTAATGGTTTGAAGCATTTCGATATCGATTGCTAAATGTGTATATACAAGAAAATCGAATTTATACCTAAATATAAAATTATAACATTACGGAATTCTTCTAAATGCACTGCCGTCATACCGTTAAGGCTTTATGTAGACTTCAGTAAGCTAAAATATGTTTATTAACTTAATATGTTAAACTAATGATTTTGAAGCATTTCGATATCGATAGCTAAATGTGTATGTAAAAGAAAATCGAATTCATACCTAAATTGAAGATTACGTAATTCTTCCAAATGCACTGCCGTTATGGCGCCATGGCTTTATGTTAACTTCAGGCGTTAAAGAAGCTTTATTAACTTAAATATGTTAAATTACTGATATGAAGCATTTCGATATCGATTGCTAAATGTGTATATACAAGAAAATCGAATTCATACCTAAATATAAGATTACGAAATTCTTCTAAATGCACTGCCGTTATGCCGTAATGGCTTTATATTAACTTCAGTTCGTTAAAGAAGGTTAATTAACTTAAATATGTTAAACCAGTTATTTGAAGCATTTCGATATCGACTGCTAAATGAGAAAATACAAGAAAATCGACTTTGTACCTAAATATAAGACTACGGAATTTTTCCAAATGTGCTGTTGTTATGCCGCCATGGCTTTATATCAACTTCAATACGTTAAAGAAGGTTAATTAACTTAAATATGTTAAACTAATGATTTGAAGCATTTCGATATCGATTGCTAAATGTGTATGTACAACAAAATCGACTTTATACCTAAATATAAGATAACGGAATTCATATAAATATACTGCCGTTATGCCGTTATTGCTTTATGTAAACTTCAGTAAGATAAAGAAGGTTAATTAACTTAAATATGCTAAACCAGTTATTTGAATCATTTCGATATCGATTGCAAAATGTGTATGTACAAGAAAATCGACTTTATACCTAAATATAAGATTACGGAATTCTTCCGAATGTACTGTCATTATGCCGCCATGGCTTTGTATCAACTTCAATACGTTAAAGAAGGTTAATTATTTTAAATATGTTAAACTAATGGTTTGAAGCATTTCGATATCGTTTGCTAAATGTGTATATACAAGAAAATCGAATTTATACCTAAATATAAAATTAAAAAAATACGGAATTCTTCTAAATGCACTGCCGTTATACCGTTAAGGCTTTATGTAGACTTCAGTAAGCTAAAAAATGTTTATTAACTAAATATGTTAAACTAATGATTTGAAGCATTTCGATATCGATAGCTAAATGTGTATGTAAAAGAAAATCGAATTCGTTCCTAAATATAAGACTACGGAATTCTTCCAAACGCACTGCCGTTATGCCGTTATGGCTTTATATTAACTTCAGTTCGTTAAAGAAGGTTGATTAACTCAAATATGTTAAACCAGTTATTTGAAGCATTTCGATATCGATTGCTTAATGCATATATACAAGAAAATCGAATTTATACCTAAATATAAGACTACGGAATTCTTCCAAATGTACTGTCGTTATGCCGCCATGGCTCTTTATCAACTTCAATACGTTAAAGAAGGTTAATTAACTTAAATATATTAAACTAATGATTTGAAGCATTTCGATATCGCTTGCTAAATTTGTATATACAAGAAAATCGAATTTATACCTAAATATAAAATTATAACATTACGGCACTGCCGTTATACCGCTAAGGCTTTATTTAGACTTCAGTAAGCTAAAAAATGTTTATTAACTTAATATGTTAAACTAATGATTTCAAGCATTTCGATATGGATATCGAAATGCGTATATAAAAGAAAATCGACTTTATACCTAAATATAAGATTACGGAATTCTTCCAAATGCACTGCCGTTATGGCTTTATATCAACTGCAATACGTTAAAGAAGGTTGATTAACTTAAATATGTTAAACTAATGATTTGAAGCATTTCGATATCGCTTGCCAAATATGTATATACAAGAAAATCGAATTTATACCTAAATATAAGATATAAGATAAATATCTTCTACATGCACTGCCGTTATGCCGTTAACGCTTTATGTAGACTTCAGTGCGTTAAAGAAGGTTTATTAACTTAAATATGTTAAACTAATGATTTAAAGCATTTCGATATCGATTGCTAAATGTGCAAATACAAGAAAATCGACTTTATACCTAAATATAAAATTATAACATTACGGAATTCTTCCAAATGCATTGCCGTTATACCGCTAAGGCTTTATGTAGACTTTAGTAAGCTAAAAAATGTTTATCAATTTAATATGTTAAACAAATGATTTGAAGTATCTCGATATCGATAGCTAAATATGTATATACAAGAAAATCGACTTTATACCTAAATACAAGATTAAGGAATTCTTCTACATCCACTGCCGTTATGGCGCCATGGCTTTATGTTAACTTCAGGCGTTAAAGAAGGTTTATTAACTTAAATATGTTAAACTAATGATTTAAAGCATTTCGATATCGATTGCTAAATGTGCAAATACAAGAAAATCGACTTTATACCTAAATATAAAATTATAACATTACGGAATTCTTCCAAATGCATTGCCGTTATACCGCTAAGGCTTTATGTAGACTTTAGTAAGCTAAAAAATGTTTATCAATTTAATATGTTAAACAAATGATTTGAAGTATCTCGATATCGATAGCTAAATATGTATATACAAGAAAATCGACTTTATACCTAAATACAAGATTAAGGAATTCTTCTACATCCACTGCCGTTATGGCGCCATGGCTTTATGTTAACTTCAGGCGTTAAAGAAGCTTTATTAACTTAAATATGTTAAACTACTGATATGAAGCATTTCGATATCGATTGCTAAATGTGTATATACAAGAAAATCGAATTCATACCTAAATATAAGATTACGTAATTCTTCTAAATGCACTGCCGTTATGGCTTTATATTAACTTCAGTTCGTTAAAGAAGGTTAATTAACTTAAATATGTTAAACCAGTTATTTGAAGCATTTCGATATCGACTGCTAAATGAGAAAATACAAAAACTCGACTACATACCTACATATAAGATTACGGAATTCTTCCAAATGCACTGCCGTTATGGCTTTATATCAACTGCAATACGTTAAAGAAGGTTGATTAACTTAAATATGTTAAACTAATGATTTGAAGCATTTCGATATCGCTTGCCAAATATGTATATACAAGAAAATCGAATTTATACCTAAATATAAGATAACGGAGTTCTTCTACATGCACTGCCGTTATGCCGTTAACGCTTTATGTAGACTTCAGTGCGTTAAAGAAGGTTTATTAACTTAAATATGTTAAACTAATGATTTAAGGCATTTCGATATCGATTGCTAAATGTGCAAATACAAGAAAATCGACTTTATACCTAAATATAAAATTATAACATTACGGAATTCTTCTAAATGCATTGCCGTTATACCGTTAAGGCTTTATGTAGACTTTAGTAAGCTAAAAAATGTTTATTAATTTAATATGTTAAACAAATGATTTGAAGCATTTCGATATCGATAGCTAAATATGTATATACAAGAAAATCGACTTTATACCTAAATACAAGATTAAGGAATTCTTCTACATCCACTGCCGTTATGCCAACTTCAGAATCCCTTAAAGAAGGTTTATTAACTTAAATATGTTAAACTAATGAGTTAAGGGATTTCGATATCGATTGCTAAATGTGTATATACAAGAAAATCGTATTTATACCTAAATAAAGATTACGGAATTCACTCAAATATACTGCCGTTATGGCTTTATTTAAACTTTAGTAAGATAAAGAAAGTTAATTAACCTAAATATGCTTTAAAACCCGTTATTTGAAGATTTTTTTATATCGATTGCTAAATGTGTAAATACCAAAAACTCGACTACATACCTAAATATAAGATTACGGAATTCTTCCAAATGCACTGCCGTTATGGCTTTATATAGACTTCAATACGTTAAAGAAGGTTAATTAACTTAAATATGTTAAACTAATGATTTGAAGCATTTCGATATCGATTGCTAAATGTGTATATACAAGAAAATCGAATTTACACCTAAATATAAGATAACGGAATTCTTCTAAATGCAGTGCAGTTATAGCGTTAAGGCTTTATGTAGACTTCAGTGCGTTAAAGAAGGTTTATTAACTTAAATATGTTAAACTAGTGATTTGAAGCATTTCGATATCGATTGCTAAATGCGTATATTGAACAAAATCGACTTTATACCTAACTATAAGATTACGGAATTCTTCCAAATGTACTGTCGTTATGCCGCCATGTCTTTATGTCAACTTCAATTCGTTAAAGAAGGTTAATTAACTTAAGTATGTTAAACTAATGATTTGAAGCATTTCGATATCGCTTGCCAAATATGTATATACAAGAAATTCGAATTCATACCTAAATATAAGACTACGGAATTCTTCCAAATGTACTGTCGTTATGCCGCCATGGCTGTTTATCAACTTCAATACGTTAAAGAAGGTTAATTAACTTAAATATGTTAAACTAATGATTTGGAGCATTTCGATATCGATTGCTAAATGTGTATATACAAGAAAATCGAATTTATACCTAAATATAAAATTAAAACATTACGGAATTCTTCTAAGTGCACTGCCGTTATACCGTTAAAGCTTTATGTAGACTTCTAAGCTAAAAAATATTTATTAACTTAATATGTTAAACTAATGATTTGAAGCATTTCGATATCGATATCCAAATGTGTATGTACAACAAAATCGACTTTATACCTAAATATAAGATAACGGAATTCATATAAATATACTGCCGTTATGCCGTTAAGGCTTTATGTAGACTTCAGTGAGTTAAAGAAGGTTTATTAACTTAAATATGTTAAACTAATGATTTGAAGCATTTCGATATCGATTGCTAAATGTGTATATACAAGAAATTCGAATTTATACCTAAATAAAAGATTACGGAAATTACCCAAATATACTGCCGTTATGCCGTTATGGCTTCTGTAAGGAAGGTTAATTATTTAAATATGATAAGCTAATGGTTTGAAGCATTTCGATATCGATTGCTAAATATGTAAATTCAAGAAAATCGACTTTATAATACCTAAATATAAAATTATAACATTATGGAATTCTTCTAAATGCACTGCCGTTATGCCATTAGGGCCTTATGTAGACTTTAGTGCGCTAAAGAAGGTTTATTAACTTAAATATTTTAAACTAATGATTTGAAGCATTTCGATATCGATTGCTAAATGTGTATATACAAGAAAATCGAATTTATACCTAAATATAAGATAACATAATTCTTCTAAATGCACTGCCGTTATGCCGTTAAGGCTTTATGTAGACTTCAGTGAGTTAAAGAAGGTTTATTAACTTAAATATGTTAAACTAATGATTTGAAGCATTTCGATATCGATTGCTAAATGTGTATATACAAGAAATTCGAATTTGTACCTAAATATAAGATAACGGAATTCTTCTAAATGCAGTGCAGTTATAGCGTTAAGGCTTTATGTAGACTTCAGTGCATTAAAGAAGGTTTATTAACTTAAATATGTTAAACTAGTGATTTGAAGCATTTCGATATCGATTGCTAAATGCGTATATTGAACAAAATCGACTTTATACCTAAATATAAGATTACGGAATTCTTCCAAATGTACTGTCGTTATGCCGCCATGGCTTTATGTCAACTTCAATTCGTTAAAGAAGGTTAATTAACTTAAAAAAGTTAAACTAATAATTTGAAGCATTTTGATATCGCTTGCTAAATGAGTATATACAAGAAATTCGAATTTATACCTAAATATAAGATAACGGAATTCTTCTAAATGCAGTGCAGTTATAGCGTTAAGGCTTTATGTAGACTTCAGTGCGTTAAAGAAGGTTTATTAACTTAAATATGTTAAACTAGTGATTTGAAGCATTTCGATATCGATTGCTAAATGCGTATGTTGAACAAAATGGACTTTATACCTAAATATAAGATTACGGAACTCTTCCAAGTGCACTGCCGTTATGCCGTTAAGGCTTTTGTAGACTTCAGTAAGATAAAGAGGATTAACTAACTTAAATCTGTTAAACTTATGATGTGAAGCATATCGGCATCGATTGCTTAATGTGTATATACAAGAAAATCGATTTTATACCTAAATATAAGTTTACGGATTTGTCCCAAATGTACTGTCGTTATGCCGCCATGGCTTTGTATCACCTTCAATACGTTAAAGAAGGTTTATTAACTTAAATATGTTAAACTAATGATTTGAAGCATTTCGATATCGATTGCTAAATGAATATGTACAAGAAAATCGAATTCATACCTAAATACAAGATTACGTAATTCTTCTAAATGCACTGCCGTTATGCCGTTAAGGCTTTTGCAGACTTCAGTAAGAAAAAGAGGGTTAAGTAACTTAATTATGTTTAACTAATGATTTGAAGCATTTCGATATCGCTTGCCAAATATGTATGTACAAGAAAATCGAATTTATACATAAATATAAGATAACGGAATTCTTCTACATGCACTGCCGTTATGCCGTTAACGCTTTATGTAGACTTCAGTGCGTTAAGGAAGGTTTATTAACTTAAATATGTTAAACTAATGACTTGAAGCATTTCGATATCGATTGCTAAATGTGTATATACAAGAAAATTGACTTTATACCTAAATATAAGATTACGGAATTCTTCCAATCCTACTGTCATTGTGCCGCCATGGCTTTGTATCAACTTCAATACGTTAAAGAAGGTTAATTATTTTAAATATGTTAAAGTAATGGTTTGATGCATTTCGATATCGATTGCTAAATGTGTAAATACAAGAAAATCGACTTTATACCTAAATATAAAATTATAACATTACGGAATTCTTCTAAATGCACTGCCGTTATACTGCTAAGGCTTTATGTAGACTTTAGTAAGCTAAAAAATGTTTATTAATTTAATATGTTAAACAAATGATTTGAAGCATTTCGATATCGATAGCTAAATATGTATATACAAGAAAATCGACTTTATACCTAAATATAAGATTACGGAATTCTTCTACATCCACTGCCGTTATGCCAACTTCAGATCGTTAAAGAAGGTTTACTAACTTAAATATGTTAAACTAATGATTTGAAGATTTTCGATATCGATTGCTAAATGTGCAAACCCAAGAAACTCGACTACATACCTAAATATAAGTTTACGGATTTGTCCCAAATGTACTGTCGTTATGCCGCCATGGCTTTGTATCACCTTCAATACGTTAAAGAAGGTTTATTAACTTAAATATGTTAAACTAATGATTTGAAGCATTTCGATATCGATTGCTAAATGAATATGTACAAGAAAATCGAATTCATACCTAAATATAAGATTACGTAATCCTTCTAAATGCACTGCCGTTATGGCTTTATATTAACTTCAGTTCGTTAAAGAAGGTTAATTAACTTAAATATGTTAAACCAGTTATTTGAAGCATTTCGATATCGACTGTTAAATGAGAAAATACAAAAACTCGACTACGTACCTACATATAAGATTACGGAATTCTTCCAAATGCACTGCCGTTATGGCTTTATATCAACTGCAATACGTTAAAGAAGGTTGATTAACTTAAATATGTTAAACTAATGATTTGAAGCATTTCGATATCGCTTGCCAAATATGTATGTACAAGAAAATCGAATTTATACATAAATATAAGATAACGGAATTCTTCTACATGCACTGCCGTTATGCCGTTAACGCTTTATGTAGACTTCAGTGCGTTAAAGAAGGTTTATTAACTTAAATATGTTAAACTAATAATTTAAAGCATTTCGATATCGATTGCTAAATGCGTATATACAAGAAAATTGACTTTATACCTAAATATAAGATTACGGAATTCTTCCAATCCTACTATCATTATGCCTCCATGGCTTTGTATCAACTTCAATACGTTAAAGAAGGTTAATTATTTTAAATATGTTAAACTAATGGTTTGAATCATTTCGATATCGATTGCTAAGTGTGCAAATACAAGAAAATCGGCTTATACCTAAATATAAAATTATAACATTACGGAATTCTTCTAAATGCACTGCAGTTATGAAAGTTAGAGAAGGTTTATTAACTTAAATATGTTAAACTAATGAGTTGAAGCATTTCGAAATCGATTGCTAAATGTGTATATACAAGAAAATTGAATTTATACCTAAATATAAAATTAAAAAAATACGGAATTCTTCTAAATGCACTGCCGTTATACCGTTAAGGCTTTATGTAGACTTCAGTAAGCTAAAAAGTTTATTAACTTAATATTAAACTAATGATTTGAAGCTTTGATATCGAAGCAAATGTGTATATCAAGAAAATGATTATATCTAAAAAATTTCGAATTTTCAAATTACGGTTCTTTAAATAGCCGCTTAAGGCTTTATGTAGACTTCAGTAAGCTAAAAAATGTTTATTAACTTAATATGTTAAATTAATGATTTGAAGCATTTCGATATGGATATTTAAATGTGTATGTAAAAGAAAATCGACTTTGTACCTAAATTTAAGATTACGGAATTCTTCCAAATGCACTGTCGTTATGGCTTTATATCAACTGCAATACGTTAAAGAAGGTTAATTAACTTAAATATGTTAAACTAATGGTTTGAAGCATTTCGATATCGCTTGCCAAATATGTATGTACAAGAAAATCGAATTTATACATAAATATAAGATAACGGAATTCTTCTACATGCACTGCCGTTATGCCGTTAACGCTTTATGTAGACTTCAGTGCGTTAAAGAAGGTTTATTAACTTAAATATGTTAAACTAATAATTTAAAGCATTTCGATATCGATTGCTAAATGCGTATATACAAGAAAATTGACTTTATACCTAAATATAAGATTACGGAATTCTTCCAATCCTACTATCATTATGCCTCCATGGCTTTGTATCAACTTCAATACGTTAAAGAAGGTTAATTATTTTAAATATGTTAAACTAATGGTTTGAATCATTTCGATATCGATTGCTAAGTGTGCAAATACAAGAAAATCGGCTTATACCTAAATATAAAATTATAACATTACGGAATTCTTCTAAATGCACTGCAGTTATGAAAGTTAGAGAAGGTTTATTAACTTAAATATGTTAAACTAATGAGTTGAAGCATTTCGAAATCGATTGCTAAATGTGTATATACAAGAAAATTGAATTTATACCTAAAAATAAAATTAAAAAAATACGGAATTCTTCTAAATGCACTGCCGTTATACCGTTAAGGCTTTATGTAGACTTCAGTAAGCTAAAAAATGTTTATTAACTTAATAAGTTAAACTAATGATTTGAAGCATTTCGATATCGATAGCTAAATGTGTATATACAAGAAAATCGACTTTGTACCTAAATATAAGATTACGGAATTTTTCCAAATGTGCTGTTGTTATGCCGGCATGGCTTTATATCAACTTCAATACGTTAAAGAAGGTTAATTAACTTAAATATGTTAAACTAATGATTTGAAGCATTTCGATATCGATTGCAAAATGTGTATGTACAAGAAAATCGACTTTATACCTAAATATAAGATTACGGAATTCTTCCGAATGTACTGTCATTATGCTGCCATGGCTTTGTATCAACTTCAATAGGTTAAAGAAGGTTAATTAACTTAAATATGTTAAACTAATGATTTGAAGCATTTCGATATCGACTGCTAAATGAGTATGTACAAGAAAATCTATGTACTTTACACCTAAATATAAAATTATTACATTACGGAATTCTTCTTAATGCACTGCCGTCATACCGTTAAGGCTTTTTGTAGACTTTAGTAAGCTAAAAAATGTTTATTAATTTAATATATTAAACAAATGATTTGAAGCATTTCGATATCGATAGCTAAATATGTATATACAAGAAAATCGACTTTATACCTAAATATAAGATAACGGAGTTCTTCTACATGCACTGCCGTTATGCCGTTAACGCTTTATGTAGACTTCAGTGCGTTAAAGAAGGTTTATTAACTTAAATATGTTAAACTAGTTATTTGAAGCATTTCGATATCGACTGCTAAATGAGTATATACAAGAAAATCTATGTACTTTACACCTAAATATAAAATTATTACATTACGGAATTCTTCTTAATGCACTGCCGTCATACCGTTAAGGCTTTATGTAGACTTTAGTAAGCTAAAAAATGTTTATTAACTTAATATGTTAAACTAATGATTTCAAGCATTTCGATATCGCTTGCCAAATATGTATATACAAAAAAATCGAATTTATGCCTAAATATAAGATAACGGAGTTCTTCTACATGCACTGCCGTTATGCCGTTAACGCTTTATGTAGACTTCAGTGCGTTAAAGAAGGTTTATTAACTTAAATATGTTAAACTAATGATTTAAAGCATTTCGATATCGATTGCTAAATGTGCAAATACAAGAAAATCGACTTTATACCTAAATATAAAATTATAACATTACGGAATTCTTCTAAATGCATTGCCGTTATACCGTTAAGGCTTTATGTAGACTTTAGTAAGCTAAAAAATGTTTATTAATTTAATATGTTAAACAAATGATTTTAAGCATTTCGATATCGATAGCTAAATATGTATATACAAGAAAATCGACTTTATACCTAAATACAAGATTAAGGAATTCTTCTACATCCACTACCGTTATGCCAACTTCAGATCGTTAAAGAAGGTTTATTAACTTAAATATGTTAAACTAATGACTTGAAGCATTTCGATATCGATTGCTAAATGTGTATATACAAGAAAATCGACTTTAAACCTAAATATAAGATTAGGGAATTCTTCCAAATGTACTGTCGTTAAGCCGCCATGGCTTTGTATAAACTGCAGTTCGTTAAAGAAGGTTTATTAACTTAAATATGTTAAACTAGTTATTTGAAGCATTTCGATATCGACTGCTAAATGTGTAAATACAAGAAAATCGACTTTACACCTAAATATCAAATTATAACATTACGGAATTCTTCTAAATGCACTGCCGTTATACCGTTAATGCTTTATGTAGACTTCAGTAAGCTAAAAAAGTTTTTTAACTTAATATGTTAAACTAATGATTTGAAGCATTTCGATATCGATAGCTAAATATGTATATACAAGAAAATCGACTTTATACCTAAATATAAGGTTATGGAATTCTTCTGCGTACACTGCAGTTATGAAAGTTAAAGAAGGTTTATTAACTTAAATATGTTAAACTAATGAGCTGAAGCATTTCGATATCGATTGCTAAATGTGTATATACAAGAAAATCGATTTTATACCTAAATAAAAGATTACGGAAATTACCCAAATATACTGCCGTTATGCCGTTATGGCTTCTGTAAGGAAGGTTAATTATTTAAATATGATAAGCTAATGGTTTGAAGCATTTCGATATCGATTGCTAAATATGTAAATTCAAGAAAATCGACTTTATAATACCTAAATATAAAATTATAACATTATGGAATTCTTCTAAATGCACTGCCGTTATGCCATTAGGGCCTTATGTAGACTTTAGTGCGCTAAAGAAGGTTTATTAACTTAAATATTTTAAACTAATGATTTGAAGCATTTCGATATCGATTGCGAAATGTGTACATACAAGAAAATCGAATTTATACCTAAATATAAG